>APFE030834859.1:863-95673 GCA_000404065.3 Pinus taeda
CTTAAGAAATGGCGACCTTACCGAATGGGAAGACACTTCAAGGTAAAAATGGATCATGATAGTCTTAAATACTTTTTATAACAACTATTATATTTAGAAGAATAGAAAAAATGTGTCACAAATATGATGGGTTATGACTTTGACATCATTTACAGAAAATGGAAGAAAAATTTTGTTGCAAATGCACTCTAAAGAAGGGATGAGGATGTCGAAGCACTGTTTTGTGCTATTTCTATTATCCAACCAGATTGGATAAATGAAGCAAGGGATGAATGGAAGAAGGACGAAGAAGTATGGCGACTTATTCAAAAGTTGCAAAAGATCCCAATTCAAACAATATTGCGAGAAATTGAAGAGGAAGGAAATATCATATTGGAACCTACAGAAGTCACAGAAACAAGAACCCGACAGCTATGAAATGGATCAATTTTAGAGTATCTCATCAAGTGGAAGAACTTACCTATTGAAGGTTCCACATTGGAGGACAAGAATTTTATACAGAAGCATCAAGAACTACTCAAGTGTTGAGGACAACACTTTTTGAAGGAGAGGGGCATGTTAGGCCCCTATACTACTAGGGTAACCACTTATTGTTATTAGTAAAACCCCATTATTATATTGATGTACCCATGTAGTGCCCATATTTTTAATATTGTGCCCCATAGAAGCCTACTATTGTTATTATAGTGCCCTTACATTATTATTGTTATGTCAGCTCTGATTACATTATGACCCCTTAGACTCCTATATATAGAAAGGAGGTATTTTCATTTGTATCATCTAATAATTGTTCATTTGTGTAATGTAAAGGAGGTTGCCCCCTTGAAGAGGCTTATTTCTAAGGCATTCATCTATCTTTTCTATCTTTTTGTGAGCTGGTTCCATAACATACTTCTTTGAGATTCTCTATGAGGCATTATTTCCTTATCACTTTAGCTACAATTTCATCCATTAGGCCATATATACATTTTTCATTCATATAGAAGTAAAAACATGATGGGAGCCATACATAGCCACTATCATAATACATATTCATAACCAGCATAATAATCACAAAAATAGAAAGGATATAATAGCCATAGAATCCACATATAACTATTATATTCCTCATAGAAGTACAAGGAGAAATAACCTCATATTAATGATGTGAAGGCCAACCTAGTATGGGATTACCACGTTCCACCCAACCATAAAATGGATGAGCCAAATATCTCTTCATCCATTCACCCCCATTCCATATTCCAAGCATTAATTTCAGATCTCATAGAACAAATCAATCCAAAACACTCGACAGCTTTGAGAGGCCATCCACTTCAACCCATCATAAAATGATTCCATCTCATGGTTGGAAATAAAAAAACCATGATTATATTCATCTCTATCCAAGCCTTCTAGGGCTTCCAGAGCATTTCTCCAACCATCGTTTCCAATACTAGTAATTCAACCCACAACGTTTATTGGGCTTCCAGAGAGTTTTTCCATCGAAGGCTTCTAGGACTAGTAAATCAACCCACGAAGGGACTCTAGAGCATTTGTTCAACCAACACTTCCAAGACTAGTAACTCAACCCAAGTTGTTATAGGGCTTCCATATCATTTGTTGAACCAAGGCTTTGATGACTAATAACTCAGCACAATCTAAGGAAACATGAGAATCAACCAAAAGAAAACAAAGAAAACAAATCCACAATCACCATGGATATCCATGAAATGACAAGGCTAGGCAATCCACTGTCCATCTTGGCTATCCTCCATGCCAATGTGAAATCATAAACAAAATATCACATGCATATTCTTGCATGCCAAAAGCAGTGAGGAAAACATACTTGCAACTTGATACTTGTAAGAAAAATCTATTTAGTTACGGATCTCGATATTCTCTTTCGCTTTCTTGCTCTTCCTTTTCCTTCTTGCTCCAAACCTCCAAGTATGCCACACTCTACAAGAGTGCTTCAAGAGAACTCCAAGTATCCAATAGTATGAGAGAGAAAATATAAAATAACTCCACCAAAACTGAACTAACCAAGCCTACCTGTTGATCCTCATAAGCCTTTTTATTAATGAGGCATCTATTTTCTTCATTTTCCATTATTTTCCTTCATTTTCTTCCTCACATGTAACCTATAGCCTTTCACCTTCCTTTTCTCCTAATTTCCTTTATTTTTATAAATAACTTGCCAATTAACGCCTCTTTCCTTTCCAAAGCCCTTTCCATTGCCTTCACTAACTTCCTTAGCCATAATAAATCGAATGAACACCCATTAGGATATTTTACCCAACATTAAGCTTGGAATAAGTGTCCTGTCAACTGTGGTTATTATTTTTTCCTTTATTAACTTTTATTCCATGGAATTTTCACCATGGTTGTTATAGAACCCTCCCCATTGGTGGAACACCATTCTTAGTGTTCAATGACACCTAAAATCAACAAGACTACACAAAGAAATACATGTGGGTACAACATCACATAATACATACACCTACACCTGACGTACAACACCATACATACATCTATACCTGATGTAAAACCCTACATAATACATATACGTACACAAAGTAAAACACAACGAATACACATGTCATAATACCATGACTACACAATGCACATACATAGTACCACTTACCCACAACAAAGCATGTACAACATGCACACAACACCACATATACACCAGTACCATATGTAAAATGCGTACACGGTACCACCCATGCAATGCACTACCTGCGAAACGTGTGCACGACATCACATGTACATGACACCACCTGCATAACATGTACACAATGCCACATGTACATTGTACCACCTGTATAATGTGTACACAATTCCAGATGTACATAGAACCACATACATGACATCTATACAACACCATATGCATGAAATGTATACAAAAACACCTACACACAACACCACATGTAAAATCATGAACACAACACCATATGTACATAGTACCAAATGTAAACCATGCACACAAAACCATATGTACATAGCACTGCATATACAACATGTACATAACACCCTATTTACACAATACTACATATCCAACACATGCACAACACTATATGAACACAACATTACATATCCATCGTGCACACAGTATAATATGTACACATCACTGCATATCCAACATTTACATAACACCATCTATACCCAACACTGCATATGCAATATTCACAAAACACTAATTGTACAACCCTATACATAACATTGCATAAAAACATGTCCACACACTATATATACACAACACCTCATGTGCACAACATCACATATGCAACCTATACAACATATACAACATATACACAAGAATAGTACCACACATTCAAAACCACATTGTCTCTACCAAGCAACCGTTCTTCTAGTATCTTATCCATGCTTGTCCCAACATGTCACACATGACACCACTTTCATTTCACTGATATATCCCTTGGTATAACCTTCCCATAACATAGACATAATATAATCACATAATATCATCTCATACCACAATACTGACCTCATAGATTTGTCTAGGCTACTCTTCCCAATTGATTTCTCGTAAGATGAGGAACCTCTTCATGCTATTCACTTGTAGAAGAAATCATTCTTCCACAAGAATGATCACTAATGATCCTATCAGAAAGTGACATAGATACATGGATACATACATACATATACATAAACATTAGCATAAAAAATCATGATCCTGTCAGACAATGACATGCATACATAAATATAGACATCAACATAAAATAATAATGATCTAGTCAGTCAGTGACATACATACATTCATATATACATATAAACAATAGAAAAAGATAATCATGATCCATGATGACCTTGTAAGACATGAGATACATATATACACACATGTATACACATATAAACATCAACACAGTCATGATCGCAATGTAATTACTAGATATGATAATGTGAAGGTTAAGAGAACTCCCTTTATGTGTGCAAAACTTGCACAACATCAAGAACAATAGTTCCCAACATAGCCAAGGAATATGACACCTCAAATCCATTCAACTTACCATTCTTGATTACCTTTACCATGATTGTCCCATCATTGTCTATTTACACCAATCGACCCAACCTGTCCAACTAGTTGTCAGACTCTTGCCTTCAACTTCCTTTATACATGCACCGACTTCATCTGAGTCTTACATTGCCTACTATATTTCATTCAGCTCTCTCCAAGCTCCATTAACTTCATCCTTCCCTAACTAATTCCAAAGGAACTCGAAACAATGAACGAAAGACCAAGAAGAAAACAAGAGGAAAACAAACAATAATATAATACCATAAACAAAGTGGCATGAAAATGCACAAGAAAAAAACAAAACTATAATCAAGCACAAGTAATCACCAAAATTCCAAAAGCACAAGACTAGAACTAGATGCCATGACTCAATCCCCATGGTCCCTAGTACTTCCAAAGAAAAATCAGCCTGAGCCTTCTTCAATATTTCATGGTAGTCTCTTTTCCATGCAATCCCCTGCATCATACTTCCATCGGAAAATAGTTGTCAATGCTTAAATAATCATAACAATACACTAGTTACATTACCTTTGTATGCCAAGCACATTTCTTTGAACTGAACACATCCACGCCCTCTCTGAAGGGACTCCAATTCCCTTGAGAAATGCACTTGTAACTAGAGACTATATAATATACATGTTAAGTACATGTTCATTAATATAGCACATATCCACATAATGTCAAACAAAATCAAGGCTAAGAAGGCTTCTTGTAGGCAAAGCACTCATTTATTTGGAATTAGGGTTTACAAACATAGCCAAAGGAATTCTTTCCTAATTCCTTTCTTCTACCTTTTTACTTTGCTAGAATCGAGGCTCAATATGTGTTGTGACATCACCCAACTGCTAGTTAGATAAACACATCAACTATTACCTTGTCATGCTAATACCAAGCATGTTTCCTACAACTCTTTAGACATGTCAACCACACATTCCAAATATCAAGACAATCATATTTATCAATTAGAAATCAACCTTTACCAAGACTAGCAATGATATCATAATACATATTCAACTCATAGTCCTTAGACATAATGCTACAAGTGTCACCTACTACACTCATGTACATACCAACTATCTCAACACATATGTATTATTACAACCATATTAAAACAAGATCACTTGAACCAATACTCATATTACAAAATTGATCAAACATTCAACCAACTATAAATATACCATGTTATATCCAAACTCATACATTAATGTAATACATGGGATGAAATCATGTCTGCACAATCAATCTATATTAACATGATATAACTTCATTACATATAAACTCAAACATAAATAAGGTCATGATATCCATAATATTCACTAACTCTTATAAACTCATAAATCGTTATCATTCATACATAATAATCACATCTACACAAATAGTCTAGATTAGTATGACATACTATCACAACATATTAACTCAAACCTGAATTCCATAACCCTAACCATTCGCATAGACCAGTCCAACTTAGTATGATACATAGAGCATAAAGATATTAATGTAATGACCCTAATCATCAAGTTACTAGCATATAACAACAACAAGTTATACATTATGCTCGTCAAAAACATATAACCTAATCATCAATCTAACTATCCTATAACAAAAACAATTTAACCTATATCATACTCATCACCAACATATAACATAGTAATCATGTCATCTAACATAAAACAACAATAGTAATTCATACAACCACATGTTACTATCATTCCTGACTATTCGACACATGTGAATATGACTATACTAATCAACTAACATCTATCATGTATGTAACCATAATATCTATAGACATGTACATAAACCTAATTTATATAATCATAATGCATATAACAATCCATTAACTAACATACTGGCATGCCCTACATATAACTTGTATGAAAACAACAAGCTCTTGCCTTGAGGTCCAATGTTGTAAATTTACTTTGACTATCTACATCTCCTGGTCTATCTTAGCCAACACATCTATGTCATAACAACAAAAAACATCATGATGACATAATTGAATACAACGAACTCATGCACAAAAACCTTCACCATGAAAATGCATTCATAACAACCTATAGAAACCTAGATGCATAAAAAATGCATATACAACCATACACTCATGACAACACATCCCACAACAACACCATCAACCTTCACATGCGACATCACTACAACCATGATCAACACCATGTAAATGAAAGAATCACATGGACTACAAGCATAAGGAGAACCTATGAAACTGACATGAATGCATGACTAACACACCACCCATCTAGTCTGAGTAGTGAACCATGCTCTGATACCACTCTGTAATACGCTTCTCCCGCATCTAACCAAGTAACTGACCATCTAGGATAAACATGGGATGATAGGCCGTTGTGATATGATTCGACCACCTAAGTCATGTTAAGGAAGTGGAATTGATGAAAACAAATAATACAGACATTTAACATCAGCATTAACACCCTCAAGAACCAACCCAACCATTCTGCCAACCAGCTCATGGGTTCCACTAAGATTTTGGACCACTTGACCCCTAGACGCTCTCATATTATAGGCTTGCCAGTCTCTAGGAGGCTCTGGACTCTCTCATGAAAAGGCATGGCAATATCTGAGACTATTTTTATCAGATTTATGCCAACGTCACTGGGATTTAAGGCACATTTTTAGGCCCAGAGCTGAGGTCACTACCCATAATTTAATGAAACCTTCAAAACAATAAGATAACATCAAAATAACAATACTAATGCAATTACTTGAATAATAAATTGACTGGAACCCTACTAGGCATGAAATGCATTTTGTTATCAAATCATGAATATATAATCTGTAGGTGTAAATAACATATATGAGCATATGGGTTTCATACTTATATGAGATTCACTATGAGGCATTGTTTCCTTGTGAATTTAGTTGTAGTTTCATCCATTAGGACATAGATATATGGTTCATGAATATACAAGTAAAAACATGATGGTAGCGATACATAGCCACTATCATATTACATATTCATAACCAACATAATAATAATATAAATACCAAGGATACAGTAGCTATAGAATTCACATATAACCAATATATTTCCCATATAAGTACAAGGATAAATAACCTCATATTAATGATGCAAAGGATAACTAGGTATGGGACTACAATGTTCCACCTAACCGTAGAATGGTTGAGCGAAAATGCCATGATAAAGTAGATAGGGTAAGTAGACAATGGTTGCAGAATAAATATGTGGTGAATGATAAGTTCAAATGTTTAAATCTTTTAGTTTTATCATTAGGCAAAGGCATGTATCACATGGAAAGGCACATCAACATTCAAAGTCAAAATAATTAACTTCCCTACCCAATCCCCTAAAAAACTTCACTAATTCCCTAAGTACTAAAAGTAATTACCAGAGTTAGAGGGGCTCGGATCATTACTCTAACTTTTGGATGGACCAGATCCTCGACCCAATAATTGGAAATGCCTAAAGTAGTTAAGTCCCTTTCATCAACGTTTCCCCCCCCCCCACCCATAAGATCACTCATTCCTTTGATAAAATGTGTCCTAAGTAAAATCCTATTTTACTCAGGGAAATTGAAACAAATCTGCATAAAAACCCTTTTGTACACTTTAGCCTAAGTAATATGTTACACGATGAAACACTTTTGGAAAACATTGGACTTAGTGCTTTCCCATTCATTTTTGTCATATTAACCACTAATTTTTATTATATAATTCCCCTATAAAACAAAATTACCCACGCCTGTATTATATTATTATACAGAACCCCTTTTCATTATATATCCCACTCTCGGTTAAACATAACCATAAAACAAAAAAAATAAATGGGATTAATTAACTAATCCATAGTTAATTAAGAACTAGAACCCACCACCATTTAATGAGGATTAATTATGTCATTCAGACTAATTATTAACTCGATAACTAATTGAATCACCCCTGATATGATTAATTTCTTTAATTTATATCAGGCCCACCCTCCGTATCTGCCAATCACTTCATCTCCCCAACGACTCTCCAATCAGATCCTGTAGATCCGACGATCATCGCACATATTGCATGGACCTCTGTGGTTGACATTTAATGTGTGATGGTGAGAGGTTTCATAAATTCTACCATTGCTACATGTCAGACAGTGTATGGAATCAAGTGGTCCCGCCCAAATACCATTTAACCTCTAATAGCAGTGTGATGAAACCCGCTTACCACCTCCCAATAAAGACAAAATGTCAAGTTGTCTCCCTGCTGACGCCACCTGTCCATATCACCAACCCACCAAAAGCTTTGACTTTGCATACAAAAAAAGTTAAAATAGTTCTCTGTCCTTATTCTGAAAACTCATGCATGCAATCGGAATGTAGAAGTCGACCAACTTATACTCCAACCATCAGCCACCCTAAAATTTGTAGTTCGACACCACTCCATTCCACCATTTGCACCCAATGAACCTGCACTCCATTGCCCATCACTTAAATATAGGTATTTACCAGTTTCCTTCCAGAAACCCTGTAAATACTTGATTTCCTATGTGATTACATTGAAAAACCCAAAATTCATTACAATTCATTTGCGGAATTTAGAATTGACGACTCCCAAGACCCTCTGTTTTCACCAACTCTACTTTAAAACCTTGTTTTCCTATATGAGTCCAAAAGAACCAGAAATGGAAACCCCCGTGGTCCTCAATATACCTCCTATCACTACTCCTCATAGAGATTTGGATTATCTGCCCTTAGCCGATAAAGATTTTCAAATAAAAGACCTTGAAACTGATAAAAGCTCCTTGAAAGTATTTTGTCAATGGTGGGAGAATTACATGAATGGCTATGTTACCATAGGACTTTGGGAATAAAATCTCCCAACGTACATGCTCTCCTCTATGTGCGTTTTCCCTAACATTATCCATCAATGTCAAGCCAATTATAATCCCACCCTCAGAGCAATAATGTCCCCCAATCAAACTGTTCTCTTCACAATTACTGTAGATTCAATCAATGAAATGCTACAGTTTCAGCCGAGTCAAGACCTCACGCCCCTTTCCCTTGAGGAATTACTAGAGAAAGCATTTAAAATGTCCCAGTCTAAAGTTAGTCACATTTGCTAGACTTTTATGGATAAACAACATCAACCCAAAGATCCTCCTCCCTATGTGGCATCTTTCTTCACAGAGACAGGCAAAAATATAGTCAATATGATAGTTGCAGTTATGGGTTTCAATACTAGCGAGTATGTGGATGAATTGACTATAGTTTTAATGTCCATTTTTATCCCTGGTCAGCCTGCTACTGTTAAATATAACTATGTTGCTTTCATTGCTGAGAAAATCCGTGACTAGTTGATGAGGCTAGAAAATGAAAAGTTTTTAAGTACTCTACAGTCATATATCAAATTTTCCTTTACTATCGGTCTGACAAGTTCCCATTCTCTATAAATAAACTTGATACAAAGGGTAATCCTAGATCAGTCATTTTTTGGACCTCCATCTTCCACTACTCATATACTTGTCCCTATTCATACAATGAATTCACTGACTAGTTTGTCCACGCTATGACCACCATGCTGACAGGAAATCCTCCTCCTATTATTAGTGATGAAATCAACACAATCCTTCAATTGTCAAAGCAGTACAAGATAGGTGGCTGGTACTTGTACCAGAATCACACTGAGATCTGAATCTATGGTTGTGAACTCTCTCCTTTCAAGCTACCTAAGCATGTTCCTATGAGTTTGTTTGCCCTAGAATATTATAGGAAAATGTTAAACTCTAATCAAATTCATTTCACCAAGGCAAAGAAGAAAGCCCGATTGAAGATTAAAGACCAGTTAGGCCCATTTGTGTGCAACAATAGAGAAGCAGGGAAAATAGCAGAAGAAATCATAGAAACAACAATGAGACTAAAGAAAATCTTTTATTGGAGATATGACCCACAAGGCTTCATTTGTGATAGGAGAATGAAACATAAGATGTCACCCTATATCCATCACAGAATCCCTGAGATAGAACAGTATGCAAATATGGATGAATGGAGGGAAGGAACTCTAGTTGAAATGGATAGTGATAAAGCTGAGGTAGAGAATGTGATGAAAGACTTAGAAAAGATACTTGGCCTAGACTCTTTTGAACATGTACTAGTTGAATCCTATCAAAGGCACACACAGGAAACTAGTGCTCCCCCAGTAGAACCACCACAGGAACAAGACCATGGAACAAGTACTCCAGCATCAGGACAACCACAAACATCGGAATAGCCAGAGATGTCAAAGAAGCCTGAAATATCTGAAGAACAAGCTCCATCACGACCTCATCCAACTTAGGTTAATATGGGAAATCCCTCGGTTGTGCAGACTCCTCTGAATAAGGAAAAGAATTTGAAAGGAGACAAGGAAGTAGCTACCCCTGCCAGTAATCCTTCAGACCAACCTGGTGCTAAGAGGCATAGGCTAAATCCATATTCAGAGGAAGAATTCTTTGAGGAAACAACAGGGAGTTTGAGAAAATAAGGTGGAGACAGTCTACATACATTCCCAATAGGTGGGACACCTTCTAGTCCACAATGTCAAGAGCTTGAAAGACAACAGAGTGTAGAAGTTTCATCTTCCAGATCTTAATCTGAGCATATCATAGACATAAAAGGAAAATTCAAGGAGATAAAGACCAAGAATGAGTATTTGAAGGCCCAAGCCTATGCTCAATACTTAAATATGGCCCCTACAAATCAAACCATATTGATGTTAGCTTATGACATCAAAGAAGGAAAATGCAGATGAGCCTTTTAAAGCCCAAAATATAGTAGCCCAAGTCATTTGCAGACTACCTCAAGACTGATTTTGAGGTCTTAGCTAAATACATCCACCCCATAGATCAGATAGAACTGCATAAGCAAATAGGGAAGACGGTTTATTCTAAACTGACAAGCAAGGCAATGATGGCACATAGGTTGCAAAATTTACTAAACAACACTACTTCCCAATTGAAACTAGAAAAGGCCTCCTCACAGGAAAAGGACAACATAATCAAATCATTGGAGGATTTGATAATTGAGTTGGGCCATAAACCAAATGATATCAAGGTTGTAGAAATCCTAATAAAGAAATATAATGAAGATATAGCTGCACTGAGAAAGAAGTTGAAATTGCCACCACTCATTCACCCTTAGACTGCTGAAGTGATTAGAAGAAAAATGAAAAAGAGCTTATGGACTTGGTCCTTAAGTTAAATGAGAAACTAAAAGAGACAGAGCAAGAATTAGAGAAAATACTACAAAATAGGCAGAGCGAGTCAACCACACAGCCCCAAAATGTAGTTCTAGTGGTTTCTACAATAGTCCCTTCTACATTGGCAACTGCTTTAGCACCAAATGTCCCTTTAGCAATAACTGCTACTATAGAAGTAATAGGTATAGGTACATCACATGCAAGAACCTCAAACCAGAGCACATAAAACTTGATCAATTCCATGGAGGAAATGAAACTCCAAGTCATTAAACCGCAAAAAGTAAAAGAGAAATTCATTACTTTAGAGCAAAGATATGATGTATCAAAATTCAATTTTGCTGAAGAGATGAGAAAAAAAGGCTTGACCCAACAGATTAAAACAATGGAAAAAGATGTTACAGTTGAAAAGCCTTTGACTGATATCAAAAAAGATATTATGGACCAATATCATTCATTCAATCAATGATATTTGGTCATCAATTCAAATCATTTTCGAACAAATTTACTTAGTGAAAGTTTCTCTTCAAGAGATTGAAAAAACCAAGGAAGAACTAGGAGGGAACCCTGAAGAAGCTATCAGATTAATAAACCTTCTAAACAATAGAAATAGGCATCAGTTGGAATAATTAAATGTTGAGAACAAGACTGCTACCATCCTCGAAATAAAGAAAGTATTGACCAAAAGGAGTCTAATGCAAGTCCTGGAACGCAAATGTCAAAATATGCAAGAAGACATAGATGCGTTTATGGAGAAATTTGGCATCTTACAAAGTAAAGGAATTCCAAGTCCTTTAGTCATCAATGACAAGCTAATGTTTCAGGATGATTATGTTAACAAATTACATTAGCAAGCTAATAGTCAGGCCAGTTCATTTGCAGTCAAGGCATTTCCCATAGCGATAGTTCTCTATGAGAGATTGGAGAACCTTTTTTACATCGAGCATGAAGAGAAGCACTTATTTCTAGTGCAACCAAAGTTTGTAAAATATATAGAAGTAGATGAAATCTACATAAAATTGACATGGATAAGGATACTAAGAGATGATTGGTGGACCAACATGACATACATCTTATGATTTACCATGGTAAAAGGTGAAGTAAATTGAAGTATTCACCATAGTCAATTTTGGTAAAAAATGATGAATGACGATAAAACAGGTAAAGAGTATCAATCATAGGTAAAATATTATCAGTGAAAAGATAAAATGAATCATCCAACACAGAACTACAAACAAGACAACAAGATGCATATTCATATGACCTGCCTCCAGCTCCATCAACAAAAACAGGGACAACAACAAGCAGTTCACATTTAGTTTCTACTTTCGAGACCATCTGTCTCTATAATCACGTAAAAGATATTTAGTTTTCCTAGAATGTATCTCTCTTAGTTAGGAGATATTCTGATGTAAATTTTGTATAAGTACTTCCTTAGTCGAAGTACTGGGGGTGGATTCTTAGACATTTCTGTAGACAATTTACTTTTGGAGTTGAAGTGTTGTTGAAAAACGTTTGTAGGGCTAGCTGGAACAAAGTAATAAAGCAAAGGAATTTTATGGGATACCTGTATCAAATGAGAAACAAATAAGCATTCTATATCTTGTGTTTTTATAGTTTTTTTGGTTTAATAAATATCCATATGTGTTTCATATCCGAATGTTAAATGAAAAGTTATATTTCAAAAAGAGCTTTACTACATTCTGCCTTCAAATTGTTTATTTTTCTTAATGTTTTCTTCTAGGCTATTATAGGTAGGGAATTCTTAAGTGCTCCCTGTTTTCATAGTTTATCACTGTGACCATTTAACAAAGAATACTTAATTGCTTTTTGTTAATGAGAACCCCATTTCTTTCATCTTAGATTTTGTTGAAGGATTCTTGATTGCCCATCCTCCCTGTTCAAGACCATTCCACCCATTTTAAGCTACCACTTGTCTTTTGTTTAGCTATCTTGCCCTTTGAACTTCCTCCTTTGTTAAATCAACCTGATCATAAAGAGAGAGCCCTTTCTGAGTACACATTGGCTAGATTCTGTACTTGAAAGATCAGTTTGTGGTTACCTCGGGCCCCTTTCCTTCTTCTAACAACTTCAAGGAAAATATGAGTGATAACAGAGTCGACATATTTTAAAAAAAAATGACTGTGTGAGAGCAATGGAACTTTTGCATACATTAAATTATGATCACACACTTATAGAGACTCGAAAAAAAGACACATCTAACCAACACGAAAAACATGTGCTCAGTGAGACTGAATCAAAGGTTAAGAGCAAAAAGGGTGACACTTGAGACAGATCTTCGGATGACCATGACGATACTTGTGTGACAATGTTTACAAATTTGTGTGTGAGTACAACCAATGTTCATATTGTGAAAACAACTCATACACACAAAGACAAACCTTCAGAATTTCTAGAAAAAACTCACAATCATGACATAACAGTCAACATGCCAAAAGATGACCAACGGTCAATCAAGAAAAAAGGGTGTAAATTATTCAACAAGAGCTCAAGGAATGAGCTTGAGTGTTCACAAACATCAAGGAGAAAATCAAGGAAGTCTTTGAAATTTGGATGCACGCCAAAATTTTGGAGGGTGTTCCAATAGCTACAACACTTGGAAACACACTAGTTGAATATTAGCTTCTTTGTTTATGTTCATTTTCAACACAAGGCCTTAGCCTATTAGGGAGTATTGATTCATTGTGCAGGTTACTTTGGCTTCCCCACTTGCCCCATGGATAGACATGGTGCACCTTATATGAACTCAGTCAAACACAGTAAAATTTTGAGCTAGATCATAATGTTTCAAAATTGGGAAGGGTAGTTTGGTGCGTGAGCTTAAGATTTTTAGAGTATAATTTTTTGTCTCTGGTGTTGCTCCAGTGCTAACAAGCCTGGAAAGTACCCCAACAGAATCACATAGGAAAAAAAGCATTTCTCCATTGCCAGCAAGCTTGGATAGTACCCTGGTGGAGTTGCTTGCTTCACCTCTCTGCGTTGGAAACCTTTCTCTTCTTTGGCCTTTGTATTTTTTGAAAGAGGATTGTGCATAAGAACTTATTTATTTGTTGGGTTGAAGTCGGATACTAAATTATTGAGAGCAAAGGAGGTTTCTCCTTTAGAGAAGTATGTAAGACCTATGATTTAGGTTTGCTCATTTACATTTTTCCCCTTATCCATTTCTACGAGTTGGATTAATATTGAACACACAAAGTGAAAGGCTGAGTATAGGCATGGGGTTTCCTAGTTTGGACACAGGTTCATGTTTTGAACAGAGCTTCCCTTACAGACAGATCATATTTTCCATCCCTGCTTCATCAGCCAAAACTTAAAGCCAACCACAAAGTAGATAGACACAGGGCTGGCCAAGTGCTTTAATGTCACAAGGCTCTTTAAATTCAACCACATACTCATTCAGAAGCTAGAAAAAAGTATATGACAACACTTATTTATGAAACAAAATGAAAAGATAATCAAGAAAAAGCAAAGCGAAGTGAAGCCAAATGGAAAAACAAAACAACATAACAAAAATAAACATGCTATGTACATAGTGTGGGGTGCAACCCCAAATCATTGGAAATAACATTTTAAATCTTGGCCATTGACAATAAGGTTATCAATCCTCCCTTCAAGTGATTTCAAGTGATATGTGTGTTGGTCAAGTTTTTCGTGAACCATGTATGGATCGATCCATAGGGACTAGAACTTTGTATATTTTCCTTTGCCTTTGTGGGGCTTATGCCACTTCAAGATTAAGTCACCCACAGTGAAGTTGGTGTTTCCTGTAGACTTTCAATCGAACCATCCCTTTATACGGTTCTAGTGGAGTAAAAATTTTTATTTTGCCTTCATTTTTTCTTTATGTAACTTTTGTAATGTGTCCATCCTACACTAAACCAATAAACACAGCTTACCTCAGGATTCTTGGGATAAATGAAGAGAAGGCAAGTAGATATTTAGCAGAAGGATGGCTTATTCGCCATATATAAGGAAGTATGGAGATGTGTTCAAAGAGGTCTTGGGTGTAACTTGGTCAACACAAAGGGCATCCACCAGATAGAAATTCCAGTTTTCCTACTCAAATTAAATGGTATTTTTTATGATTTAAAAGAGATTCTTCTAAGTAGATTCGACAAGACCATTTCCTTGTGGGTAGTCGTTAACTGAGTTTTCAAGCACAATACCATATTGAAATTCAAAATCACAAATTTTCAACAAATAGAAGTAAGTTTCATTGTTGGAAACAAGTGATACAAGAATGCCAAACCTTTAAATGTTGTTATGCTAAAGGAAGCTGAAGAATTCCTGGTCGTTCACTTGTTTGAACAGTACTGCTTTTGTCCACCATGTGAAGTAATTTGTAGGAGTAAGAATGTAGTGGCGTTGATTTCATGGATGTGGTAAGATTTCCTAAATGATATCTAAGCCCCACTCTTGTAATGGTTCATCCATTGCAACAGGATACAGTGGGTCTACTGACCTTCAAGTTTTGTCGAGTCTTTGCTGACAGACCAGGCACTTGCAGGCATAAGCGTGTGCATATTTAAACAATATGGGCCAATAGAAGAAAAATCACATGGCTTTGTGTAAAATTGTGTTACCTACAAAGTAATTCTTGGCTGGTCTGTTATGCAAATCATGTAATACTCTCTTTGAATCTTGTGCCTCCAAGCACCTAATAAAAATTCCATTATTGTGCTTTCTATAATGCACTACATGCACAAACTGGTAAGACAATGCTTTGAGTTGAAGTGCCCTCTTCGTCTGCATGGAAAAGTGAGAGGGAATCGTGTCATTCTCAAGGTATCAGTGCACTTCTTTGTACGAAGAGTTGTCATGTAAAACGGGTGGTGCTCACTCTACATTGTACATGTCAATTTCTTGCTCCCCATCAGTGAGCTCTTCTTCTTCTTCTTCTTGTGCTTGTACATATTTTGTTGGTAGTCTATAGAGACTGTGACCCTTGATATTGTTAAATAGTTGGGTTTCAATATCATACTCATGTATTCCTATCATCGAATTCACACGCCTATCACCCAAGTCTTCTTGAAAAGTAGTGATTTGACTGCTAGGTGTGGCACAAATACTATGCAATGACTTTTCAGCAGGTAGGGTCTGAAATGTTTCACCACCTTATATACAACATATTCTTGTTTATCCATGGTGGGATAGTTGAGCTTAGATCCCTACATGGTCATGCTCATGAAAGAGATGGGACGTTTATTGTTCATCTCATCCTTCTGTGTGTGTATTGTAGCGAGTGAATTGTTGGAAGCGAAAGTATAAAGAAAGGAATATTTGTTGAAATATGGGTTATACAATGCAAGTGCATCTGTTATCTCCTACTTGATAAGGGTAAATACATCCTTTTCCTTCTTCCCCCAGTTGTAGACATCGTCCTTCTTGATCATTTCTTGTATATGTTGAACAATCTGCACATAATATGAGAAGAACTTTTGGAGGAAGTTGATCTATCCCAAGGACTACATAGCTTGCTTATTGACTAGGTCAGGAATCTACATGATATTCTAAACTTAGTTCGAATAACCCTTGATCCCACTCTTTGTGATGATATTCCTAGGGAGGTTCCCCTCATACACTACAAATATGCTCTTCTTGGGATTCGAGGATATCTCATACTTTTGACATCTCTCAAATATATTCTTAAGGTGGTGTAGGTGGTCTCACCATTTTCTAGAAAAGACTGTCACATCATCAAGGTAAACCACTACGCTCTGTTTGATGAGCCCATAGAAGGTGATGTCCAAAGTGCCTAGAAAGGTTACTCCTATGTTTATAACCCAAAACAAATTCTTCGATAAGAAAACATATCCCACTGGGTATGGAAAGTAGTTTTTAAGTATGTGAGGTTCTCCTACTAGAACCTGGTTATATATGAAAAAATTGTCAAGGAGAGAAAACATTTCTGCTCCAGATACTGTCTAGAACATGCGCTCCATAGATGGCATAGGGTAGTTGTCTTTCTCCCAGGCGCTATTAATATTTCATAAATTTATGCATGAACAAATTTCCTCAGAATTATTCCTTACAAGAACTAAGTTTGAAACCCAAGTAGAATGAAGAACATTGTAAATGATTGAGTGTCCAATGACTTAGTTAATTCTTTCTATATGAGGGGTTCAAGTGATAGATGAACTTTTCTGAGCTTCTAATGAAATGGATTGACACCTCTAATCAGAATGATGTTTTGGATTATTCATGTGTCATATGTTTTGAAGTCATGATATGTCCACGTGAATACATCATGGTACTGTCTTAATAGGCAGACAAATGCTTGTCACTCTTCCAGTGTGAAACACGTACTGAGATTAATGAACATCAAATCTCTTTCTATTCCCAATTTAATATGTTCATGCATCAGTGTGGAACTGTGGCTTTTATTGTTTTCGAGGCCTTTGAAATGGTTCTGCAAGTCATATAGCTTCTCGAGTGAAACCACACCCTTGGGGATGAGGTTGTCTTTACTGTCATCAACTGTGTCTTACAGAGACTTCTTGTGGACATATTCATCTATTACATTTTCCTTGAAGATGTCAGCGTTGGCCGTGAAATGCAGTTTTTGTTCATCATCATCAAAAATACACAAATTAGTGATGTGGTGGGCATTGGATTGCCAAAAGTATTGTTACACAAGAACTAACCAAAGTAATATGTTGCAATCAAATATATTTCAAAGGGACACTTTTCAAAAGGAACAAATTTATCAAATGATTATGCAAAGATGAAAGAAGAATTAACATCAGCCAAAGTTCATATAAAAGGAAGAGAATTCAAAATATCGAATCATGATTAAAGTAAATCAATGCAATACATTTCATGAGATCATGTAATAACTTAAGTTGGGGGGTATGTTGGGCCACCAAATTAGCATACACTTTCACTCCATTTTCACCTTTATCTTGATTTTTTCACCTTATTAGTCACATTATCATTATATTTCCATTACCATATGGGTCCATGTTTTCATTTTCCAAAGTTATTTATTTTATGTATTTAAACTAAATTTACGATTAAAAGATAGAAAAATAACATCTATTTGCTTATACCTAAATGTGGAATGGGTTTGGTGACATGTGTAGGTGATTTTGAAGGTTCCAAGACACTCTTTTTTTTTTGTAAGCTACGATGTTACCATTTCTATTTATATACAACCATAATGAAACTGTAAAAAACCTGTGACCTCAACCTGCCCCTAAGGGAAACCAGGTCTGTTGGTCACTCATAGAAACATAGTTCGAGAATGTTTAGTTGTCAAACTTAAAACAACGTACCAAGAACCAAAACAGATCTCTATCTAAATTCTTATTTTCAATATCTAGACTTTGACCCATAATATAACTTCCATATAGATTGATTTTCTAAAGTTTATCACAAAATTAAAAAAAATAACAGATCAAACAATCAATCTACCCAAATTTCTTGCTTGCATTCTCCCTCACGCTTCACCATGGAAAATTCCTTCAGTAAGATGCGGTCTTCCTCGATTTTGTTATCCTAGTTTCGCATCATAACTTGCAAATTAGTCATCTCCTTTTTCATAACCGACATTCCTTGGGAAATCTCTGCCATCTGTACAACAACCTGCTCCATTGCTCTGGCTAGCAGATGTTTCATTACTCAGTACATGTGAAGAGCTCGTTTGTATAATGTTAGGTGGCCGCGCATATTCCCTGAATCCAGAAGCAGAGTAATCCACTCCTCCATTTCTGTGTCGGATGGTTCCTCCAGAATGCTGAATTCCATCACGTTGATCATCCTCCTTATATCGCTATCTGTCCCTTGCATGTACGCCTTCTCCGCGTCCTTCGCTGCCTGTTCCATGGAGCGTCTTCCTTTCTTCTGTTGAATCCAGGACTGAGACTCCAGCTCAGATTGGGGAACCTACCACAATCTACCATGCCCTCTACTTCTGCTCCTATTCCCTCGCTTCGACGGTTTGCCCCTACTGCTCTGGCCTACCTCAAAGGTATCCCTTGCCTGACCTTTCCCATTTCCTATCTCAAGTTCCTTCTCTTCAGAACTTTCATCTTCCACCTTTATTTGTTCCTACTCCCCCCAGGTGTTCCTCCTTCCTCCCTCCTGCGCTTGCCTCTCCCTCCTTCCTCCTTCTGCCATATCATTCAACTGACGATGATAATTGGGTCGCACGCTTCTCTACCACCTTACCCTACTCCTTGCCACCTTCCCAGACTTCGAATTGTCTATCGATCGCTCTGCTCTTTCCCTTAAATAGAGTTCGCCACCTAACCTCTGATGCGGCAGATAATCCCCGCCGATCCTTTCTCCAGTCTTCCTCATGATGCCTCCTACCTCTTTCCTTGGATTGCAGTCTTCCCTGCTCACTCACATCCTTCCTCATGATGAACTCCTGGAGTAATGGTGCGTGCTGGTGAGGATATCCCGCCATGGTTTTAATCTGCCCATACATCTCCACCCCAATCGAGGAATTATTATTTTCTCAGTCATGGAAGTATTACTTCATTATTATCCTGATTGGTTATTTTGTTTAAGTTTTCCCATCTTGTCCTAGTCATCTGGGGTGTCCATATGGAATCTACCTTTCCTTCTGGTTCGTTACACCCCCAATTTGCCAGGTAATCAGCGGGTTTATTACCCTCTCTTCTTACATGATGAATGACCTTGTACTCTATACGCTTCATGGATTCTTCGAGGTCCTGGATAAGACCCGCTGTCCTCTAGCTCTTGGCCATCTGTTCCCATGACTTTCCATGATTTAATTTCCTAATTGTCCCTATAACTAGATTTGAATCCCCTTCTATATCTAATTTCATGTAAGCATTCCGAATTGCGATCCTTATCCTTTGATAAACCGCCATAAATTCGGCTTCATTATTACTCATTATACCTCCTCTGTCTGCATAGACCCACCTGGTTTGTCCTTGGCTATCTCTGAAGATCCCGCCATATCTCGCCAGACCTGGGCTTCCCTTTGACGCTCTATCAAAGTTGAGTTTGGTGAAACCTTCCTGAGGGTGTACGAAAACAACCGGGCTTTGGTTTTTTATAACCTGAGTTTTTTGTTTGTTAGGGAAAACCATCTTGGGTTGCAGATTTAGCTTCCTTAGAATATAATTCTCTTCCTCCTAGGTTTTCCAATCTTCCTGGTCCCATGTTTCCAATAGGATTGTGTCTCTTATTTGATTCTAAGTTCTTTTCCATAAGTCCTCTGGTCTGGATCTCTTACCTTGAAAAATCCTTCGATTCCTCTCTTTCCATATGTTCCATATGTTGAAGCGCATTACCAGGTTCCATGCTCTCCTGATCACCGGGCTTTGAAATTGTTCCTTCCCCCATTGGAATAGAGTTTGTATTATGTCCAGGGGGTATGGTCTGTCTTTCCAAAGAGGCATCTGGTTTCTTCCCATTGAAACTGAGCTACCAGGCAACCATTCAGGATGTGTTCCTGATCTTCTATGTTTTGGTCACACAAGCTACATCTTGGTGGTCCCAAGAAACCTCTTTTTTGAATTTGGTCCCATGTAAGTATGCGTTTTCTAACAACTAACCATGCAAACAGGGTAACCTTTGGCCACCACCTATTCTTCCATAATTGTTGCCAGTCTTGAGTCCGGGCTTCATGTGCTTGCTTGGATTTTATGGCATAGGATTCCTTAATTGAGAAAGTACCTTTTGTATTTCCACCCCATCTGAGGATATCAGGTCCTTCTCTATTTTTAATCCTTCTTGAGTTCATCTCCTTTATTATTCTGGCTTTTAGATCCTCCTCAATGTTATTGCCCCATTCTTCAGGTCCTTTCCATTCTCTCCATATCTCATTTTCTCCTCCTTCCTTCCAATAGTCTTTGACTAGGATTAAGCCTTTAGCCGTGGCTTCCCTGTAAATATTTTTCATCTCTTGGACTTCCATCAATCTCTCCTGCTGTTTCCAGGCCTCTTCCCAAAATTTTGTTGTACTTCCATTTCTTATTTCCCAAAAACCATGTCTATTTATGATGTCTCTATTTTGACATGCCAGTTCCCATATCGCAGAATCTCTTGGCATTTCTTCCTTTCTCATGATTTCTTCGACTATTGTGGGCATGTTATATTTCAAAGTCCATATTTCCTTCCATAAATCCTTACTTCCTTTCAACCATCTCCACCAAAGTTTCACTGCTAGGACTTGATTTAAAGTAGTTGGGTCTCTTATCCCTAATCCACCCTCCTATTTTGATTTTGTTAGTCTGTTCCATGAACAGAGGGCCCATTTCTTCTGCTATTTTGGTCCTCCCCATAGGAATTTCCTGTATATTTCATTCATTTTAGTGCAGACTCCTTTCGGAATATCCATCACCGATAGGGGATAGATAGGGATTGATTGAAATGTAGATTTAAGAAGCACCAACCTGGCAGCAATATTCAGAGATCAAAAGGTCCAGTTTTCTAATCTAGACTTCAGCTTCTCTAAAATGGGTTGCCAATTGGCTATCCTGAGAAAACTTATATCGGGCATGGTTCCTAAGTATTTGGTAGGTAGCTCTCCCTTCCTGAACCCCAGGATTCTGGTTAAGTGGAATTTAACCATTTCTGGTGAGTTGAAAATGAAAACACTCAATTTATCTTTATTTATTTCAGTTCCAGAAGCGTCCATGAATACCTCCAGGATCTCCTTTACCTTTTTGACTTCTCTCAATGATACCTTGCAGAATATCATGATATCATCAATGAATTGTTGGTGTGTGACTAGGACGATGTTGCCCCATAGACGAAGCCCTTTGACTTTCCTTTCCCTTAGCTCCTTCTTAATATACGTCCCCAACCCTTCAGTTGCAATTATAAACAAGAAAGGGGACAGGGAGTCTCCTTGGCATAGGCCTCGGGAGGCATTAAAGGGTGCATTTGGGGTGCCATTTAGGAGGATGGAGAAGTTCGGTGTGGATACCATTCTCAGTATCCATTCCACCCATCTACTGGAAAACCCAAAGGCTTGAAGAATGGATTCCAAATATTTCCATCTTAATCTGTCTTATGCCTTTGACAGATTCAGCTTAATCACCATACCTGGTTCCCTTTTTTGCTTCAAGGTGTGTATAACTTCTTGAGATACTACCAGGTCATCTAAAATTTGCCTCCCTTACACAAACCTAGTCTGTTCTGGGGAGATTATGCTAGGTAGGATAGGTTTGAGTCTTTTTACCATTAAGGTGGCTATAATTTTATAAATCACATTGTAGAGGGTGATTGGCCTAAAGCCCTCAGCTGATTCTGAGTTCGCCATTTTGGGTATGAGAGTTAATAAAGTAGAATTTAGTCCAGGGCATATCTTTTGATGTATGCACGCTTCCTCCACCACTTCTAAGATATCTTCTCCTATGAAGTGCCAACAAGCCTGGTAAAATTTGGTTGTATATCCATCAAGGCCTGGGGCTTTGTTCCTTTTCAAGCCCTTCACTATTTCCTCCACTTCCTCTAGGGTTGCTCCCCTCATCAGGGCTAAATTTTGGTCTCTAGCTACAAGTTTGGGGATCTCCTTGCTGATCCTTCCTATGGCTTCCATTATATTTCTCTGTGGTTCAGTGAGTAAACTTTTGAAGTGATTTACCAGAGCCTGCTCCATTTGCTCATGTTGAGTTATGCACTGTTCTTCCTTGTTTTTAATTGAGAAGATCCTATTTCTCCGTCTATGCTGGATCATAGCTTTGTGGAAGAATTTTGTGTTTCTCTCACCTTCTCTGAGCCACTGCACTCTAGACTTTTGTTTCCATAAGAGTTCTTCCTGTTTCCTTTGCTCTTCTAATTGGCTTATTACCGTACCTTCTTCTCTGTTTCTATGCTCGTTCCTGCCCTCCAGTATATCCTTCTGCTACATTTCCTCCATTTTTTGTTCTAAGCACTGCTGCTCTTTGAGGATGTCCCTGAACTCCTCTTTATTCCATTTTTTAATTCTTCCTTTAAGCTCTTTCAATTTAAGTTGAAAATTTTGCATCTTACCTTGTCCCCTTTGAATGCTTTTAGTCCACCATTCCTCTATTTTTGGAGCAAACCGTTGGTCTCTCAACCAGAAGGCTTCAAACCTAAATGGCCTTCTTTTGGGGCTCTGTTCGAGATCTATTTATAATTTTATTGGCCAGTGGTCTGATCCTACTATTGGTAGGATTGCAGATTCTATGAATACATCTTTCATCATGATTTGTTTCGAGATAATAAATATATCCAATCTTGAAGCTATTTGATTTGACCCTCCTCTACAATTATTCCTAGTATGAATGCCATTTATTGTCTAGATATCCACCAATCTTTGTTCTGAAATCATATCTATGAATGCTTCCATATCTAAATCTAACCTTCTCATCCCACCCCTCTTTTATTCTAAGGTATTTATCATATTAAAATCGCCCCTATAATCCATGGCATCTCTGGAATAAGTCTCCTCATTGCTTTTAGGTTTTGGAGGAATCCTTTTCGATCTGCAGGTGTATGTGGACCATACACACCTGTTAATACCATGCATTCTGCTGATCCTATTATCTTGAATGTTCCTAAGAGGATTCGTGGAGGGCTTATCCAGTTTTCAAATTGAATTTCCTCTGGATTCCATAGGGTTGCCAACCCTCCTGCACTACCAGTTGCGTCTTGTCCCATTATTTCATACCTGATGTTGCCCTTGTTCATTATTTCTTTCATTCTCTTAGTACTAGTTTTTGTTTCTTGGACTATCATTATACTTGGTTTATCCATTTTTAATCTATCCTTTAGGTATCTTTGTTTACCTCTACTATTGAGGCCTCTAATGTTCCAGCTTGTAATGATCATTTTAACAATCTTGGAGGTTTTTGGAATACCTATGATAGAGGTATGACCCTTCCCGAGTTCACCAGCATCTCTCCCACCTCTTGAATTGTTTCACTCATTGATCGCCTGCCCCTCTTTCTTCCTCCTTTGCCAGAGTTTCTAATTCCCACGTTCTACTTACCTTGTACATCTATCGATTCCAATTTATTTGTTGTTGTTACCCCTACTTTTTCTTTATATTTTTGAAATGCTTCTTTATACAGTTGATTCTGCTCCTCCGGGATGAATCTTTCATCTAGCATCCTCCATTCCTGAAATAGCTTTCTCATTATGCGTTCCTCTTCCCCTCCTCTATCTTTTTGAGGGTCTATCTCCATTTGTGCTTGATCATTTGGTTGATCTTATTTTTCCTCTGCCTCCCTCTGTTCTATACCCTTTTGTTCTAATATTTGTTTTCGTGTTTCTTTTGAGTTTTCCATTGTCTCTTCCTTGGTGTCTACATTTTCCCCCATCTCAATCTCTTCATCCTCGAGGGCTTTGAATTTATTTTGCAACTCCAGGTTAATGATTTATTTTGGCATTTGTCTCTGTGGCTTGTTAAACCCTTGTTTCTTTTTCTGCTGAACTTCTTTAAAGCCCTCTTCCCCCTATTCAGGGTTCGCTGTTGTTCTCTCTTCTTCTCTCTTCTCCCTTACATCCTCTGTTTTATTTAATGGACATTGTATGAAGAGATGCCCATATTCATGACACCTTCTGCATTGGAAAGGTATATGCTCGTAATCCACTGGTTGTTGCTAGATCTCGTCATGGTATTCTAGCTCAATGAAGTCTGGGAGAGGTTCAGTAGTATTCATATATGCGCATATTCTGGCATATGATGTATATCTTCCTCTCTTTGTAGATTCTACTACCTTCACAAAAGAACCTATTGTATTTCCTATACCTTCTAAGATCTCCAGGTCCCAGAACTTCGTTGGAAGCCTGAAGAGTCTTATCCATACCGGGGCTACAAGCATTTTCTCTTTGTCTGGATTGTAGCAATCTACCTAGGGCCTCATAAAAAGAGTTGCATTGTTCATGAAATAAGGTCCTCCCTCAAAGATCCTTATCTTGTCTTCTGTATTAGAGAAAATCACAGTAAAAAAACCTTTCCCTCCTAGTTTTAGTTCCACATGCCCCTTAGGTTTCCATCTTTGTTGAATCCATTTCGATAGGTCTTTCTCTGTCAGCCAGAACCCTACAAATTTGCATATTAATGCATAGTCTTTCATGTAACTCCTACAATCTTCAAGTTTATTGCTTAGTATTATGAACCTGGGTTTCTTCTATGCCCTTGGGAGACATTTACCCCGTGGGCCCAGTTGCCAGTTAGCTCCACTTGCTAAGTTTCCTTCATTACTCGGCCTCATTCCATTCCACATACGCTCTTTGCTTGCCTCCCCAATTACCATGCTCTTGTAGGAGGGGATCTCTCCCCTCCCCCCGTTTGTTTCCATTGAACCCTCAGCACCTGCTCTTCCTTTCGTTTCTTCTTATGATGGTCTAGAAAACCTCGATTTGTCACTTCACGATAAGTCCTGCACTCCCTGCTCACCGTCTATGCTTCAAGAATGCGGGCAGGACAGATTGATCATATTAGATCTGTCGCTGGTTGCCTCATCCGCCTAAACCTTAGCTCCATGACCTACAAGTATTATTATTAGGTTCCAAGACACTCTTATGTGGCATCCAAACTCAAATTTGAATTCTCTTGAAGATTTGAAGGAGATTTTGGATAGGGGTCAAGCATATCTCATGGAGAAAAATCATGGATAAAGGAATATGTTTCTCATATTGGTTGTAACCATATGAGGGATTAGTGGATCCCCATTAATGAGTTAGTTTGTTATGTTTTTGTATAAATAAGAGTACCTGCTCCATTCCAAAAGGAGGACTCTTGGAGCATGTATCCAACTTTTGATGGAATAGAGTAAAGCTTCATTTTACATAAATTTCCATTCTATAGTTTTAGATATAAATTGTCTTTATGTAGTATATGAATTTATGGAATAGTTTGTCACTTTATTCTTAAGAGAATTGAGCTCACTCTAAAAGGATCAAAGAAACATTTTATTTCATTGTAGATTTTATATCATTATAGATTTTATTTTCATTTAATTACTTAGATGTTTGAAGATTTTTCATTATTAATGAATGAATTTTAGTTTAAATCTTATCAACATATGAAAGGACATACAAGGGTCTAAGTTAGGCTCTCTTCTATTTGATATGAGTAATAATTGAAATTCATTCTCTTTTTCTAGTTTAAAGTGATTTTTGAATTTCCTGTTTTACAAGAATGCAATTAATGATGAATGAATTTGTAATGAAGAACAGCAAGGACCTCCTTAGTTAGGAGCCTCTTCTATTATTTGTTTATGCTTCTTAAGCTATTGTCCATTAGTGGTTTTTTATTTCTGTTCATGAAGTAGTATTCTAGAAGAAGGACAAATCTGGTTCTCCTAAGATAGGAGCCACTTCTCCTACTTATTACATAATGAATTAGAAATTATTTAGTTAAATTTTATATTTGTAATATGTAGTTCTAATTAGTTTATAATTGCATTCCCTTTAGTTTCCATAACTTATATTCTAACGCTGATTATAGTTGCAACCGAGGTCCCATATATTTTGGTTCACTTCTAAGTTTTACAAAACCACTAGGTTGACAATTAAATAATAGGGATTTAAAAAAAAATTAAATCACCCAACAACAAGGATAAATGAATTATAGAAATTTTCAATAGTAAATTTTCCCCTAAGAGGTTTCATCCCAGTAGTTGCATTTACCAGAAAATCTGTAGCTGCATTGCGCATTATTAATACAGAGATGATATTAAAAGCTTCAAAATTAGAGATAAGCCACCATACCTCTTTCTCATAACTGTTAAGATGAGTTGAGACACAATGTATGGTGTTATGTACCTATCATACCACAATCTCTGAATCACATACCACTTTTAGCATAGCTACATTGAGGTTGAGGGCTTTGTGTAAATCAAAGACTAGTGCTTCATATTCAACAATATTTTTCATGCATTTGAACTCCAAGTGGCTTGAGACTAAGTGTTTCCTTTTCCTTGAGTCAATCAAAAGACACGTGGCTGTAGAGCCATCTTGTGTTTTGGATCCATCAAAATAGAAGGTTCACAAGTCATCCATGCATGGACCTCTTTCCGTGCTAGTATTGCTGACACTACTGCTACTATTGTTACAATGTATTCTACAAGTTTCATTTCCACAAGTTAGGTAAGGAAGGAGACCCAACTATGCATTTAGTAGGGTGGGGTTTGGTTTCGCAAGATGACACCCTAGTTGTGTTTCTAGAAAGAAATTTCCAAACAAATGTTCTGTGAAAGCGAATAGTTTATTTTGACCATTCAAGTGAGTAATGTTTTGTTTCATGTATCTCTTCGACAACACCCAAATCTAGTTTTTTCTTCCCTAGTACGGAAGCCATAATTTTGACCAGTCTATAGCGAAATATCCTTGCAACTTAATATACTAGTCTCTACTGAGCAATAATCCATATTCTTTCAGGATGTCCATGATCACAATATTAACACACCAGTGAACTCGCCCATCAAACGATAATTGGATGATCACATCCCATAGTTCACCAATGGCTAGTACACATGTTTAGTCAAGTTGGATGATCTGTCTAGTCATACTGATCCATTGCACATTGATCTGTTTAGCAATGGGGAGTGGCATGACATTGACTGATGCAGAACAGTCAACCAAATAATTATGGATATTGAAGTTGAATATTTTTAATGATAACAAAAATTCTAGGCAAAGTGAATTCACTTCTTCCATGTGAATCATGTTGAGTAGAGATGTGAGTGATCTGGGAGACTTGCTTGGTCCCTTGCTAGAAGAGGAAACATTGTCTATGGAGGTTTTCCCCAGTGTGCGCAAAATAATATCCTGCTGACCAATGGTTTTGGTAAGCTTGTAAAAGGAAATGTTTGCTTGGGTATTCCTCATATCTTCAACAATATTGTAATCCAAAGTGGGAAGATACACTGATTTGTCTGAGGGAAGACTTGTGTTTGTACTATCTACTGGAGTGTTTTGGGGTTTGTTGCTCACGAATTTATCTTTCATTGTAGTTGTATTCCCAAACTTGTTTTGGGTTTTCTTTGTTGAGGAATCCAATGTATCAACTATTATGAGTAGTTGTTTGCACTTTACTTTCAGTATCTCAATCACAGAAGGAGCCCCTTGGCTTCTCAAGTTGTATCAACTATTTTTCTTGGAGGGATCCTTCTCGGTGGTGGTTTTCTTCTGGGAAACATTAAGACATTGGTACATGTTAAATATGTGATAGAATTTGGAGCTTCATTAGTTGCAACATCCTATCCATCATCTTCATTCTAGCCAAACCTGCTCACTAGCTTTAAAATGGTCATTCATCCTTGAAACCATAGTGCCCATAATTTTGTCCCATTCTGGACAAAACTTCTCTTAATGTCATTCTTTGTGGATTGCCTAGAAGTTATCATTTATAAATTGGTCCACTTTCAATACAACAATGAATCTATGTGAATATTTAGTCGAGTGGCCACTGCTGCTACTTAATGCCACATTCTTCCTCTGCACAAAACTGGGATGTTTGTTTCTCATTGTCGTCTCAGTAGTCCGTTGCTTAATTTTGGCTACTTCAGTTGTCAAGGACTTGAGGAGATGAGTAAGGGTCTCAATTTCACTTGTTTGCTTTTCCTTTACCTTACTCGAGACAGTATCAGACATCACACCCATGTATTTGGAGTCCTTAGTTGGTTCATCATCTACGATGAATCCAATCATGCTCAGGTCTTTCTACACATCAATTTCTTCTTGGATTTTTTTTTTTAATTGTTGGTTTCACAACTCACTTGAAGAATTGTGCAATATTGGTTAGCAGTGGGGACATGTAGTAGTTGACTACGATGAAGTAGTGAGGTTCAATGTCTGCACTGAACTTGTCAAGGATACAGTTAAACCTCTGGTTAAAATATTTCACTTTTTCTTGTTGCTCCATCTTAATACTACCCAACTCTTTCAACAACATGGTGGGGGTTTTGTCCTCAACAAATTTCTCAAGGAAAATTCTCTTGAACATCCCCCAGTTCTGAATGGAGTTGACAGGAAGGCTATGGAACCACACAACTACTTTTCCATCCAAGGTACATGGAAATAGTCTACATGAAACATCGCCATAACGTACCTTGAGTGTTTGTAGATGTAGTTAGAATGTGTCTAAATGGTCTTCTGCCTTCACTGCTCTATCAAGGTCATACTTCGTTAACGATTTACCTACGTTTCTTTGCATGTTTTGCAAGATACCCTGGAGTGGCAATGGGCCCTATGTCGCCCATTCCATGTTTTGATCAATCATATTATCCTCATCTTCGTACTCCAATTTTTCTGAAACACCTGGTTCAACCTCCAAATTTGTTGGTTCATCTCTGCCTCTGTCTCCTCCCTTGCCTTCCCCCCCATTGCCTTTGCAGGAACTTGAGAAAAAAAGTATGTTGTTAACTTCTTCTAATTCTAAGAAAACAAGAGGTTCCTCTTCATTATCAACAACTTGTTCCATCTCTTCAAGATAGGTGAGGATTACTTCTTAAATAGACGAGATTACAACTCCTGTGGTTGTAGTATTTTGCTTCCTCTATGAAGAGGGAAGATTGTGTACTCCTAGAATCAATCCAAAAACTTTGGCAAACTGGCGGGTGATGGGATGGACAACGCAAAGGTAATGATATGAAATTTATTATTCGGGTTTGGGAGGTGAGGAGTAACCAAATTCATAATTATGCATGGCAGAGAGGGATTTCTTGTTACTGTCGTGAACAGATGATGGATACATGGGGTTGAGAGGACGTTCATCCATAAAGTACTAACGAACCTCTTTCTAGCATAGAAAATGTTGACGGTGCTTGACCCGCCAACATTCAAGGGATCTCCCTAGTATAAAGTCCCATGTAGAAATTACACCACACATCACTAGCCCTGGTAGTGGGACATTAGAGCCAATCCTCACTCTTCAAAGAACAAACTACAAACTCTGAAGGCTATGTGGGAGTGATTTCGTGAGGGGGCTTGGAAGAAAACCCCACGCTATCGGCCCTTTCAAAAACAAACCATGTAGCGCAAGTTGGAGTCTCACTCGAGGTAGTATTGGAGGATTCTAGAATGAGGTTTTTGCATCCAAAGGATTATGTGATGTGTTTCTTTTAGATTTAGGCCTTTATGCAACCTTTGCGAGCACTAACCCTTAAAACATGGAAAATACAACAACAAATAGTTAACATATTTAAACCCTTCGTCGGTTGCACTAAACATTCATAAAATTATGTAAATAAATAGATCTACTTATTTCTTGCATCTGTTAAGTTCCTTTCATGATTAATTGCATTCAATAGATCAAAACATACAGTAAATTCATAGATAAGAAATGATACACAGATACACATATAATTCTTCAGAACAACCTTTATTATGCTTAGGTATTCTATTACAGACGCTTTTAATCATATGCACACAACTAAAGGGGCCCACGCACTCACTTGCAGACTTACCAATGTCTCTACGCACACAAATGCAAGTGCCTTTCCCTTTGCCCAAGGAAATAATAGACAAAATAGACACAAAACTTGCCTATCTATGCTCTTCATTATCTTACTATGGATCTTGTATCACTCCTTTTTATACGATACTTCATTATAGTACCATGGTCTGTGAACCATGGGAGGGTGACAAAACAACTTAACTTTTAACAAACTAAGAGGCTTTGACCTTCCTAAATCCCCTTTGACTCCTATCAACCTTCACTCTCCATTCCTCAAAATACAGAGACTTTACAATATTAACAAATATTCTACTAAATTTAACCCCAGGGGACCCTGTCCCAACAAGCCCCCAACACAAATTCGTTACTCATCCTACGTGACTCTACTTGTGTTTCCTCAATATTTGCCTACAGATTGCTAAAATATGTCTTCAATGCTTGAAGATCTGCTCCTCCTTGCGCAACATCCTGATGAACCTCTTCAACTAATTTCTCTTTCCTTGCTCCATTTAGCAAAAAAAACTCCATCCAATCATCTACAGTGCTTCCAATTGTCACTTTTCGGCTAGGCTTCATGAGACCCACCGTGATAATGCAACGCCTTCATTGCAGCTCCCTTGTGGACCTTTCCTCTATTCATCAAGCAACCCATTCGCTTTGCCAAACTATCCTTCTGGAAGTGTAGTTTAGAGTCCCACATTTCCTTATAACTGCTTGGATTACTAAGATTATCCTACATCCATATAGTCATGGCATAGGGATGGCATCATCCATGTACAAATTTAATCGGCTCCCATTGATTTTCCTAGATACAATTCTTCGTTCAACTTCTTGAGATGAAATGCACCTCCATTTGTAGTCTCCTTGATGATATATGACCCCAACCAATTCATCTAAAATTTTCCTAGAAACTTCGTGAACTTACTATCATACAAGAATACTAAATCTCCACTTTTAAAGTTGCGTGTTTAATGTGGTGATCATACCACAACATTTTGTGAGCCTTCTGCACCTGCTGATGAGAACTTGCCATAAAGTGATCTTCTTTAAGCTCAACTACCTTTGTGAGGTTTTATCCCATAGTATCCTAATCTGCCATCTCAGTGACTGCAACAATCCACAAACTTGGCATGATGTAGTCAATTGGCATCATGGCCTCTTGTCCATAAACCAACCTAAATGGTGTTTGTCCAGTCAATTTCTTACAAGTAGTGTGATATGCCCAAAGAATAGATGGTATGTGCACATCCTAATGAGACCTATTTCATTACAAATCTTTGTCAAAATACTCTCCACGATCTTATTAAAGGATTCGACTATACGGTTCACTTGAGGATGATACAATGTGCTTTTCTAATGATACATTTGGAATTCTTCAAGCAAAGAAACAATGCTTTCATTCAGGAAGTGTGAGCCCCTGTCACTCATCAAAATCTTAGGGCAGCCAAACTGAGACAAAATGTATTCAAATATGAACTTCGCAGTTGTACCCATGTTGGAAACTTTCACATGTTGCTCCTTAGCCCATCTGGTCAAGTATTTAGTCATTGTAATGTTGTATCGTGCTCTTATGTTTTTTCCATGTGGCTAAATTATGCCTGTAAAGTCTATTGCCCACTTATCAAATTCCTGTAACAAAACTTGTGGGTTCAGAGGAAATTCATCCCTTCGTGATGGCCTCCCCATTCTTTAACAAACATTACATGCCCTACAATATTCCTTGAAATCCTTCTGCATAGTTTGCCACCATAGCCCAACTTATAGGATCTTCTACGCAGTCGCTCTTACAACATAGTGTCCTATAGCAACTCATCCATGTGCTTCAGTGAGGATACTTTGTCTTTCATAGTTTGATACATACCTACTCAAAACATCATCTGATCCCATTTTATACGAGTGCCCTGCAATAATGGAAAAATCAGCAACCCTGACCACAAATTATTTCTTTTGTTACTTCATATACCCTTCAGGAGTTGTACCTGTAGATACAAATCGGATTATATCTACAAAGTGTTCATCTACAATGTGCACATCAAAGAGTTATGCATTAGGAAATCCTTAATCAATACTTTTAAGTTCTTTGCCATTCATAATTATCAATAGGTGATTCGACCCAACATTTAATCACCATAGCTTCACAACTACTTCGAAGTCATATTCCTGAAATAACAGTAACCATCTACAAATCCCCCCCCCCCCCCCCCCCAAAATAGGGTTTGTTGACTAGGTATTTCAAATTTGAATGGTCTGTGTACATTTTTAACTGAGCACCCAAAAAATAATGCCTAAACTTTTGGAGCACACATACCATCACCACTCCTTTGCACTCTGTGGTTGAATAGCTCTTTTTTGCCTTAGACAATGTCCTGCTCATGAATGTAATCAGATGGTCGATATAATTTGCACCTGGTTGGATTAAAAATGCTCCTAATGCTATGCATGATGCATCTACATGTACATGGAATTCCTTCTTCCAATCGAGGAAGAGTAGAATAGGTCTTATAACCATCTTCTCCTTCAATACATCTAATCTTTTCTCGCAATCATCATCCTAGCAAAATGTCGCATCCTTTTTCAATAATTTTTCCATGGGCATAGTGATTTGTGCATATGCCTTGACGAATTTCCTATAGTGTTTTGTATGGCCTAATGTTGCACACAACTGTCTTACATTCCTTGGAGGCTCCAGATTGATAATCAATACAATTCTGGTGTGGTCAACCATCAACCGCTGCTTTCAAACAACGTGACCCAAGAGTATCCCATAAGGTATGCAAAAGATGCAGTTGTTCATATTAAGGGATATTTGATCCTTCCTACAAGTATCCAACATCATACAAAGACTAACAACACACTTCTTTACTGACCCAAACACTATCCAATGATCAAATTAAACCTCCAAAAACATATAAATAAATGTTTTAATGGTTGTGACTACCACCCTAGAAAATATCGCATGGGCATTCTTAAGTCGAAAGGGCATAACTATATACTAAGAATAGCCCCAATCTATGGGAAAGGTAGTCTTTCTTCAATCTTCGAGCATGGGCTTGAGCAGGTGATACCCTAAGAATCCATTCGTGAATGAGTAGGCTTCATGACCACTAATGTTCTCCAATACTTCATCTAGGAATGGTGTAGGGAATGAATCATGTACGCATGCATCACTCAAATTCCTTATATCTACACAGATTTGGGTTTTTCCCTTCATCTTCTCCTCCTGAACTACCATAGGACTAACCCACTCTGATTCTTATATTGGTTCAATAATTCCTACTGCAAGCATCTTATCCAGTTCTTCATGCACTTTTTATTTGTACTTAGGATTCAACTAGTATGGGTTATGCTTTACCAGCTTTGCATCATGCTTCAAATTGATTTTCATGAAACCAAAATCACCTAATATCCGCTTCAGACTAGAGAAATTTGTCAAAAACAAGTCCTGATATTCTCGTGATAGCTCCATGACTTTGTCAACTATTTCCTCAACCTAGTAGTCACCTATATTGGAAAAATTCGGTTGTGTGTCTGACACAATGTTGACTTGCTTGGTTTTCAATGGTTTTGAGATGTCAGGAACTTATGACTCAGGCCCAAAGAATTCATGTTGTCCCTTTCACTCAAGGACACTGATATTTCTGTGGTCTTCCTCACCTTCTTCCATTGTAACATTATAGCATTTCAGAGCATGGTGTAGCTACATACTGCAGCCTTGTTGTGCCCATGTGACAGGTTCTTCTAGCATTATTAATATTGCATCTTTGATTTCCTACAATTCTTCATCAATACATTCAAACCCATCCTCAAAATTGAATGTGAACAAAATGTTTCCCTTCAACACATCCCATTCCACGGTTCCATGTCGCAGCTTGTTTCTAGATACAATTTCATCAGAAGTATCCAAAGGTTCTTCTATTGATGCTTTTGTCCAACGATCCAAATGCTCACGCGGATCATCATTCCCTGTATATTGTTTAGTCATTTTGGTATTGGCATATCTGAAGCATATTTTCATCATCCTATGGTATTCCTTCGAGTTTGAATTTTTTTCCTTATGTGTACCCTACCATCTAGAGGGAATAACTCTCAGCATGATCTCTAGTGCCTAGAATAGATGTTCCTCTAGTACAACCATTTCAAATTTATCCAGAAATAAATTGACATCATCTAAGCCATCATAATAATGTAAATTGCATACCTAAGTGGATATACACCAGAGTGACTTAGTGAGCCGGTTGCATCGCAACATCGATATTTCATGCCACCTATTTTATTAATGCTAGAGCTCCTCATTTGAATATGAGTTGTAGGAGTTGTCTGTTTCCCATGTAATTCGTCCATCCACGGTAGGATTGATCCAATCCTTATCTCGCGCAATAAGCTTATAGATATGTTCAATATCATCATCCTGATAGTAATATCTAATTGGTTTAGTATGTTATCACCAAAAAATTGATCATCTAGCCTAATTTACTAGATGGATCGAAGTATACCATGTAATGCCAATTTCACCCTAGTAAAATTGCTCTCACTCTAAGAAATTACCTAATAAACCACCTTTATTAAGTAATTTATAGTTAAACCCATGAAGAATAATTAGAGAAATCACTATTTAGTTGATTTTCTTCTAGGAATAATTAATTAAACCATTGTTTTATTATTATTCCTTGTTAAATTTGACACAATCATTAAAAATAAATAGATAAATCATTATTTATGTTATTTTTCTCTAAAAATAATTAATAATCACTAATTAATTATTATTCTTCATTAAATTTCACTAAATCCCTTAGGAATAATTAAATAAATAACTATTTGTTTATTATTCTTTAATTAATTCATTGAGATAATAAATAAATCATTTATTTAGTTATTATTTCTAAATAAAAGTTTAAATGTGTTTTCCATCCTAAACAAATATACTAAAATATTCCAATTGGTTATTTCAAGAATGGGATCAATAGTATTTTATTATTGCTCATTACTGGAGGGTAACTCGATATTTTGTTATAAATAGGAGGGTTTTTCCTTCATTATTCACTTTTGATTATTTTCATTGTTGCACTCACTGTTGTAACTCTGATTATTTTCATTGTTAGACGCCATATTTTTATTGGGTTTATTCATTATAGAGGAAAGAGACTCTATAGGAGCTAAAAACGTTTGAGGATAGCCAAGAACCCATCTCATAGAGGGGGACTATTAACGTATATTTGTTCCCTTCACATGTGTTATAATATAATCATTATTTACATATTTGGTTTCCATTGGATATTTTGGGGTTATTACTCTTTATTTCACTTTTTAACAATGATTACAACATAGACCAAAATTTTGGCAAGTTTGTTTCTATCAATAGCTCGAGGTCTACGATGTTTAGCAATCATTTATATTGTGGAGATTCTTTGTCATCCATGATCTTAAGTGGGTTCTTTTCGTACATCGTTGAGAAGAAAAAACTACAACAAATTGGCAACTCTGCTCAGGAATAATACCAATTCGAAAACTTGGTCTCCAATGCAAAATTGGTGACTACACTAGGTTTTATACTTTAGATACAAAAACCTAGGTGACCATTGGCTTTCAACTTAGGGCTTCTTATTTTTTCAATTATATTAATGTTTCCTAGTGTTTTAACCCTAGATCTGATAATTTTCTGACTTCTATAAGCTTTTTGGTTGTTTATGAAAGTCACTGGAACAAGCAATGGCAAAGGCAACACTTTATTTTTTTGAAATTTGCAGACCAAAAGTATCAGAGCATAAATCAAAAGATTTTAGCCCAAAAGGTGCGATCTGGGCTCCAGAACGCAACTTTCTACCCAAAAAGTGTGATTTCATCAAAAAACAATTCAGAACCTACGATTTTTGGGTTTTAGGTTTTTTCTCAGATCTCTTTTTGGGTTTTGCTTAGAGCTTTCTGCTTGGTTTCTAACCTCTATCTCATTTCGTTGAAGCCTTTATCCATTATGGTTTACTCGTCGAAGTCGAATTTAGCCTCCCTTAGGGCTTCTAGTACACTTCCGCCTTTCTAGGAGGAGCTTAGCTAAGTGAGAAGTCTGAGTTTCTGTAGCACTTTGAGCGACATTTTCTAGATGTGTAACCTTTTGTTTCAGACCTAATAAGATAGGCTTCTACCATCCATAGTTTCACATTCAAACTTGTTTGGTCATTCCCTTAGAGTCTCATGAGTTTCCCTAGGTGTTTCACTCATCTCCCTATCTTTTTGCAGTGGTCTTCCCCTCTGGTTTTTTGTTGTTGTTCAACCACTTTCAGCAACTTAGAGTCACTTGATCCCAGTCACATTGACATTCAGATCTTTTGACCATTTTAGTGTATTTTCCATCGGTTTAGTCACCTAGCAGTACAATGTTTGCAAACCCAGTTTGGGTGGGGTTTAGTTAATTGCTTTTCTATTTATTTTCTGTTATTTATTTTAGTTTATTTGCAGCAAGATTTTTTATTTTTTACAAACACGATCTGGAACTTGCACACACAAGCGCACCTTAAGCGAAGGGTGCTTGGTTTACACCACCAAACCAAGACTTAACATAATAAATTTATCTCTTCACATCAGAGACAGAAGATATATTGTTGATCTTCGTTCACCATTTCCATGTTTTGTTTGTCCTTCCATCATTGCACCACCAAGGCATGAGTCACGGAGACTATTAGGCCTTCAAGCTTAGTTTCTACTTGGGTGTACTACTCCTCCACATCAGGTTCGAGTTCATAGCCCTCCGAGTCCCCATATTGACTCTTCTCTTGATTCTTCATCTGATTTGGAGGCTCCTTCATCGCATATCATCACCATGTCTAGACCCATAGCTGGTGCAGGAACCCAACATGGTGGTGGCTCTAGTTGTGCACTGGTAATCACATAAGGTGCAACAGTCTCAGGAATTGTTTCGACAACCCCCATGCTCTATTTTATGGTTGGGTTAAGTCTACCATATCTTAACCAATTGATAAATGACCCCATAAACCATGATGTTGGTTGGCCCTCTATGTCGACTAAGCTTCCCTTAGACATCCAAATGTTTGAGGGTATTGCTGGAGAGGATCCTACCAGCCATGTTTGATCCTTCCACATGTGGTGTTTGTCCAACTCCATAACCAATGACTCCATTCATTTTTGTCTCTTCCAATGCACGCTCACTAGAGGATTTACAAAATGGTATGTAGACCAGCCACCACCTCTCATTCCATTTTCGCAACACTTGCTAAAGCATTCTTATCATATTTCTGATTACATCTCTAGTATGAAATTGGTACTGAGATTTTGACCACATTCTGTCAATCCTTCACTACTCACCTTTCTGACCATGTTCAAGAGTGGTGTTGAAGGAGGAGCACATTTCATGCCCCACCTTTCAAAGACCTTATTTATCTTAATTGGTTTCTCAAGGGACTTTTATCCCCCATTAGGAAAGATGTCGCATCCCATTTTCCTCAGACTAAGGAAGAAGATCTTTAGACATCTTTGAGATATGATATGAATTATTCTCAATCAGGTTATGTCTATACTGTTATTCCAAACCTCCCTTTTCTTGGTAGTGCTAATGCATAGGAGGCATATCACACCACCAACAGTATCGCTGGATCCATTTTACACTCTTTGTCATATTCTCAATAGAGTTATGGCTACCTACAGGGGGAAACAGTTCCTCCAACATTTATGCCCCTCTAGCTAGCAACATGTTTCGAGGGTACCAACCCATTTACCAAACTATTTCTCCTCCTTGTGCATATCCTGATACTCTAGCCCCTAAAGCATTAGTGCTACAGCCTCCCATGCACCCTCATTCCTAGCAACCACCACCCCCTTAGGGTCAGGTGTTTGCATAGTAGAGTGATACCAATCCCAAAAATTTGAAGAGAAAGAATAAGGGGAAGGGTAACAAGGGTAACCCAGGTAACCAAGGTAACCAACCTAGTGAACCCCGAGGAAACCATTCTAACACGAATAACCATCAACAGGGCAGCCAGCCCAAGTAAAACAAGGCTATTTGTATGAAAAAGCCTTGTGCATGTTGTGGTATACATGGCCACTATACACATGAGTGTCACCTCTTACCCAAGATCCACAAAATGTGGGAAGCTCAAGCAACTTCTAAAGGTCAACAATCACTTCAAAATCCTATGGCACCTCAACTGGCCATGCTCACAAGTCCTTTCCCTCAGCAAGGATTTGTTGTTTTTCAACCCCAACTAGGGCAAGTAGCCCACCATCCCCAACATTTTGGTCCCAGTGACTACCATATCCTTATGATGAACTCTGATGAGGTTAACCCCTCCAATATCAACCTACAAACTAGGTCTCGTCAATATGAAAAGCCGTCCACTTTGCTAGCTGCTAAATCCAAAACCAAAGTGTTATCTAAGCCTCTTACGACACGAAATGGTCCTTTACAGATCCGTTAACCCAAATTTAAGGCCATTCCCAAGATCCCAAAGGGATCATTACATCGTAATGCAGCCTCTAACAGAGCTACCCATACATACTTTATAGTAGATGACTTGTGATAATCACCTGCCTCCATGTTGACACTAGAAGTCCTCCAATTGTTCTGTTTCCAAAACAAGGCTCTACTAACTACCTTGGGTGTAGTGGATCCTTTCGATGATCGTTTGATTGTCTTCTCGATTGATACATCAGAGCACCCCCCATTACCTTTGCATGTTGCTTTCAAAATATTAGTTAGATTATGTAATTCCATCATCTCTAGATGCATTATTGACGAAGGTGCATCCACCAGTGTGATGTCCATTGTTTTTTGGAAATAAATCAAGTCATGTGAGTTATCCCCCTCCACCATCACTTTTCGTGGACGGGATGGCACTCCTCCTAGCACCTTGGATTGTGCACCAATTTTTTGGTGACCCTTGGGGGTAAGACTGTCCATGTCGATATCGAAGTCATTAATGTCCCTTTGGATTACAATATTCTGTTAGATCATAGTTATAGATATTCCATGTCAATTTTCACATCTGTAGTGTTATGCAAGATGTGATTCATCCATCAAGGGTAGATCATTCCCATCGATCAGTTGACTTACTATGAGCTAACGTCCATGACCTCCCCTCAGTCCATCATCTTGCCGGTGTCCGATAAATAGTCATTAACTCCTTGCACCAGTGTCTCACCTAGAGTCTATAAGGATTCCTCAGTGTTGGGTTCCTTCCCTAGTCCTTCCCCTCCCATTTCTGAACCTACTTCCATGATTGTTTGCATGTTATAAGCATCATCAGCTACCCTTAAGTAATCTGGTACACCTAACCAACAACCAGCTCCTCATTGTCATGTTACTCTTCTAGCTGAACCCTCTAGACCCACTCCTACAGAACCTCCTCCATTTGTGGGTGCCTCCCCAATTTTCCCTCCAAGAACTATTCCTCTAGGTTTCGACCACCCAGGATTTATTCTGTTGGGGCATTATCTTGTCATCCAAATACCTTTCTTATTCCCCCCTCCAAGAAATTTTCTGTACCTATCATAGCTTTGCTAGTCCTTACTAACATGACTCTTAGGATCCTAGTATGGTACATCAATCCCCTTGCAAACATTCCTCTTGGTTGACCCATACCGTATCACGCTTTCACCTCGGTTCAAATGGTCTCCATGACCCCTTCTGCTACTTCAGTACCATCACCACCTAAATAGGAACCAGCTCCTCTTGAAAAAACATTTAGCTAGGGGGCAAAGCCAAAGCCAAAAATAAAGATTCGAAAGACAAGGCTCCCCCAGCTCCTCTAGCCCCTAAGGTCCCAAAGCCGTGTGATTGGTGTGAAGTTGTTGGGCATGCCACCAACAATTGTCTCAAACTTCCTCAAATTAAAACTTTGGTTCATGAAGCACTCCACGAGTCAAATATTATAGAATTCCATGTTGACATACCCATCCCACCTAAGAACCTTAAAATAATTCACACAAACCACCCTTGTGCCCTGTGTCATCTTCATGGTCAATATTCCCATTGTTTCCCTCATCTCAACGAGTTTCACGATTGCCTTGGGGTGACTCGTGAATATGAGGCTGCTCGTAGTAGAGCATCTACTCCTCTACCTATGGATTTTGGTACCATCAGTCAACTAGAATAGGGAAACTCTGGCCCCTCTATTTTGACCCACTCCCTCGATGTTGAGATGATGGACACCACAGGCCCCATTATTTACCTTTCGTCATCCTTGAGTTCCTCGTCGACAAACCTTCCTTAGGTTTTTTCCTGCATTTCGTTCGAACCTTTTCTGACAGAATCTGAGGTCTCAACATCATTAGACCATCCGTCTACTAGTACATAATCTACCATTCCATATGATGCATATGTGGACCTTATTCCTCAGGTTGATGCACCAACTAATTCTGCCACATCATGTATTCAACCTTCCTCCTATCCACCCATCTCCCAGCCTGATGATGACACCATGGAAGCTATGTCTACCCCTTATTACCCCTATAGTTGAGTAAGGTGACATTCATTCAAGAGGATTTTGAAGGCCATGTCCTTCCTAATTCTCCCAATCCATTCTACAAATGTTTCTCACTACACATTTGTTTGATTTGCGTGTCTTTATTTATACCATAAAGTTAGGTAGATTGCATCATATCTTCCATTTTATTTTGCACCTTTAATATGGATCCATCATCCACACTGTATATCAGTCAAGCCGATGGTGCAAGTCGCTCCTCTTGGAATCTAGCCTCAACATCCTCATCCATTTTTACTCCCTTACATATGTTAGTCCTTTCAAATGATGTGTGCATTAGATCTTCGACCAATAATCAGATTGAATATGATGCAGTGATATGTTTGTTAGTCGATTCCCTTGCTCATCGCATCCTTCATCTTCATGTTTGTTTAGATTTCTTGCTACTTGTCATGCAATTGAATGGTGTGTATCATGTGCACAAGCAAGGCCTATTTAGAAAATATCTACAAATGAAAGTATTGGTGTGTGAATTCAAAACAATTACTTTCACTCATGTGCTTAGAGCCCAAAATCACTATGTAGATACCATGACAAACAACATTCTAGATTGGCTTCTTGTCACATGAATACCACAAAAGATAACCAAAATATATGGCGAACCATCATTGTCATGTAAAATACATAATCATATTATGTATCATATGAGTGTTTGGATCCATTAACTATAAATACATCTAGTACTCCCATAACATACCGGGGAGCACATAGTTCCCTACATTATCCTTTGGAGGATCTCATGCCAAGTTTTATTGTGATGCTTGAATCCCTTTCTCGAACACTTGGAACAAAATCGCTCTCCACAAAATCCTCTTGCTCAGGGCATCATTACCACCTTTGCATACCATATTAACATCCCATGCTTGGGGGCATGATGATTTTCCCGTGGCCATTTTCTCAATTAAGTCTTAGCCTAGATCCCACTGGATCCAGGTATAATTAATTATCCTCCCATTCCTTGGATAGTTTGTCATACCAACCTCTCTGGCGAGCCATATGCACATCACATATCATAGATGTTTGGTACAATATCTTCAAATATTCTACCCTATGTCCACATAGTCCCCAAGTTTGACTTCATGGAGGAGGATGACTCTAGACCTCCCCTAGTAATTTCATTCTTGTTTTCCTCCCCCCTTGATTCTTCACCAGGAACCATTTTTCCAAGAAGCATTAAGGCCATCTTCAGATAAGTAAGGCCACTTGTCTGAAAGTCATCGGTCTCGATTCCAATGGCCATTTTGTCTGATGTGTATCATGTGCACCACCAAGTCCAATTTAGAAAATATCTACAAGTGAAGCTATTGGTGCATGAATTTGAAACCATTACTTCCACTCATGTTCTTAGAGCCCAAAATCACTATGTAGATACCATGGAAAACAACATTCTAGATTGGAATTTATCACATGAATACCACAAAGGATAAAAAAAATAAATGGCGAACCATCATCGTTATGTAAAATGCATAATCATATTATGTGTCATATGAGTGTTTGGATCCATTAACTCTAAATACATCTAGTACTCCCATAACATACTGGGGGGCACATACTCCCATACACATCCTTTAGAGGATCTCATGCCAAGTTGGATTGCGATGCTTGAATCCCTTTCCAAAACACCTAGAACAAAATCGCCCTCCATAAAATCCTTCTGCTAGGGGCATCATTACCACCTTTGCATACCATATTAACATCCCATGCTTAGGGGCATGATGATTTTCCCTTGGCCATCTTCTCAATTATGTCTCAGCCTAGATCCCACTAGATCCAGGTATAGTTGACTATCCTCCCATTCCTTGGATAATTTGTCCTACCAACTACTCCTGCAAACCATATGCTCATCGCATATCATAGGTGTTTGATATAATATCTTCAAATATTCCACTCTCTGTCCACATAATCCCCAGGCTGGACTTCATGGATGAGGATGATTCTAGACCTCCCCTAGTAAGTTCATTATCGTTTTCCTCTCTCCTTGATTCTTCACTAGGAGCCATTGTTCCACGAAGCATTAAGGCCATGTTTAGATAAGTAAGGCGAGTTGCCTGAAATTTTTAGATCTTGATTTAGATGGCCATTTTGTTTGATACGATCTCCACAAGATTTAGGGCCTTTTCCTCCTCTCAAATTGGAAGGAAAATGCCCTTTTATAGGAAAACCCATAGTTTTTCTATTGCACATTCTGACTAGACCGTAGCTCATTTTGTTGAAACTCCAACACCATTCGAAATATCTCACCGAGCTCTAAAATGGGTCTTCTTCAGTTTCATATGATTTGACACTTCACCAGTAACCATTTTTCCAAGAAGATCACTTCGTCGTCTCTCAAAATCGAATTTCATCATAAAATGACACCTGTAATTTGAGTTCCACCTCCTCTTAATACCTGTAATACCATATGTCATATTTCTTCATGAGCATCCATCACTTACTTATTTTTTCATGGTCTCCATTGGGCCTAGGCAGTGTGGCAACATCAATGAGTGGCCCTTGTCCAAAGAATCTGTGATGAGTTAACCTTGCATTCATGGAGTCTACTCAATATTCCATCCATATTTTCATATCATCCATCTTTTTTTGCCCATTTTGTCCTCCAGTCATATTGCCCCCATCCCTTCTAGAGTTCAGTCAGTTGCTGCCATGTCAACCATGCACCTTATGCTCTCACAAGGGTAGTCATTTGTTTTTCCCTCGCTTCCCTTTCCCCATTATCTCTTGTGTCATTCCATCAGTCATATTAATATTTTCCCTCATGATTTAGCCGACGTTCCTCATTGCCTCATCTATTTTGGGCGCTATTATGTCGACATTAGCTCATTTGTTCCAGAAGAATGACCTAGAGGGAGGGTGTATCTTGGTTCCATATTCCATTCTTGTTTGGAACCTTGGATCAAGCAAAGGGTCTCATTATTACCCTTTGAATTTGTCATTTCATGTCTGTAATGCATACACTTGATGGTCCAGTGATGCAACAGATTGTACCAGTGATTACCGGGTGTGTATCAGATTTTCCAGACCTCATGAGTGGGTGGCCCTGCAGGTAGCCCCCCACATGCCCAGATGCATACCTATTATGATACAGCCTTAGATGTATTTCCTCAGAGTTGATGGGTTCGATTTTGACCGATCGTAGTGTCCATAACATGCAGGTCTCCTTAGATGATCCATTCAATTTTGCAGAGTCGTTCCCTGTTGAACATGGCTTCTCTGGTTGTTCTACCCTCCCTCCCACCCATTTCTTGAGGGAAGGGGTCTTGTATCTCATGTACTCCAATATTATTCTATTCATTCCTAGGTCATGTTTTTACTAGGTGCATTACGTATATGGGACACATTGTATTATTTTTTTGCTTTCTTATGCCAGCGCATCATGTACCATTCAACATGTACTTTATTTCTTAGTTTCATATTTTTAAGTGAGCCATTATTTTTGTACTAAGTTACCTCAGTGGGTATGGGTATGCCTCCCCCACCTCATTGAGGTCTGGTACCACAACATAAAAGTATACTTGAATTAGTCTCGCCCTGTCTGTCACTATCCTCTCTCAACTTCAATTTCATCGGTCTCTCTCTCTCTCTCTCTCTCTCTCTCTCTCTCTCTCTCCTTGACTCCCTTGTGTTGTCTAAGTGATTGTGTGTTTACAATGTACCTCGGTCATAAATATTTCTCCTAACACTCGTACATTGGGGGGAAATCTATTATCACTAGAAAATTGATCATCTAACCTAATTTACTAGATGGATCGAAGTATACCATGTAAACCCAATTTTACCCTAATAAAATTGCTCTCACTATGAGAAATTGCCTAAAAGCCCACCTTTATTAAGTAATTAATAGTTAAACCCATGAAGAATAACTAAATAAATCACTATTTATTTGATTTTCTTCGAGGAATAATTAATTAAACCATTCTTTTATTATTATTCCTTGTTAAATTTGACCCAATCATGAAAAATAAATAGGTAAATCATTATTTTCCTTATTTTTCTTTAAGAATAATTAATTAATCACTAATTAATTATTATTCTTCATTAAATTTGACTAAATGTCTTATGAATAGTTAAATAAATCACTATTTGTTTATTATTCCTTAACTAATTCATTGAGATAATAAATAAATCATCTATTTAGTTATTATTTCTAAATAAACGTTTAAATACTTTTTCCCTCCTAAACAAATGTAATAAAATATTCTAGGTGGTTATTCCAAGAATGGGATCAATAATATTTTATTATTACTCATCACTGAAGGATAACTCGATATTTTTTTATAAATAGGAGGGTTTTTAATTCATTATTCACTTTTGATTATTTTCATTGTTGCACTCACTGTTGTAACTCTGATTATATTCATTTTTACACACCATATTTTTACTGGGTTTATGCATTATAGAGGAGAGAGACTCTACAGAAGCTGAAAATGTTTGAGGATAGCCAAGAACCCATCCCATAGATTGGGACTGGTAACATATAATCGTTGGGCACAGGATCCCCCAAAGGTAGTTTTGTGGCTAAAAGCCCATATTTTGGTCAATTTTCTAATCCATTTGTAAAGACTTCACATTTTGTGGTCGCAGAGCGCATATGTTTTAAAGACTCATAGGGTTGTCTGCCATTATTTTGGAAATCTAATGTCGGCTATAAAATATCTACCCATGCTCCACAGACCATGGGAATATATAAATAGAGCTAAGCTCTAAGTAATTTGATAGCAAGAATAGAAGATAAACACACGAAGATAAGATGTATGGGAGATAGCTTTGAGGTATAAGCTTAAGTTTGGGTTGTAGCATAGCTATAGGCTTTGCAATTGAGTGCGTAGAGGCCTAGAATAGGAGTCCACAGCTGAGGGCGCAGACCCCTGCAGCTGAGTATGCATGGTGGGTCGAGCTTGTAATCATCCGAAATTATCAATAAAGAGAAGTATTCTACAATTTCCACGTCTTTATTCTTGTTTATACATCTTGTTATGTTGGGTATTAATTTCACTTATAATGCTTATATGATGCGTGAATGTATGTAAATGTGTTGGTTAAGTGAACGCAAGTAAGAACATATATTTACACAAAGCTAACTAAGATTGGTTAATAAGATAAGTAAGACACTTAGCCTAGTTTGGGAGATATCGTAGTTCACTACCCTAGCATCATGAATGTCCCTAAGTCGCATGTTAGGGCTACATGAAAACTAATTGTACCATTTTGTGAAGGTACTGTAGGGTGGAACAAAGGGCTAAGAAACCTGTGCGAGAGTAGGTATATCTACAATAAACTGACATCACAACCATGTCTGGGTGCAAAAACTTGTTTCCAGCATCCCCTCCTACTGCTTCGGGTTAGACTTAAGTCCATTGTCCAGAGGCTGATGCCGAAAGGGCCAATAGTGTGGGGATTTTTTTGGCTAACTAATGTTGAACCTGGGTCTGGACCCCTCAAACCAAGAATAATATTTCCCTTCACATGTGTTATAATAAAATCATTCTTTACATATTTGGTTTCCATTGGATTTTTTTGGGTTATTACTCTTTATTTCACTCTTTAACTATGATTATAGCATAGATCAGAATTTTGGCAGGTTTTGTTTATATTAATAGCTACAGATGTACAATATTTATCTGTCCTTTCTATTGTAGAGATTATTTGTCATCCATGATCTTAATTTGGTTCTTTTCGTACATCATTCAGAAGAAAACACTACAATACAATATATTATGCACCCTCAACTATATCCAATGAAACAATGACCCTCATTTCCTTCTTCTCAAACTTCATGCTACGCTTCTTCAAGTTGATGACTGAATTCATATCGAATGCACAATTAATTTGAAGAAGCACTGGGTAGGGATTACTCTCATCTACTACATGGACTACTTTAAAATCATCTATGGCATGTAGCCCTTCAATATCTATAGTTACTCCATGTAAGCACCCCATAAGAATTATCTTCTGTTAGTTCACCATTCATAGCTGAATTGGGGACCACGGTAGCATCAAATTTCCCATTCTTTCCCAAGTTTGTTTAGGCAAGAAATTTGCATCAAATCCTAAATCTAGGATCACATGTTCCATTTCAAATTCTCTAGTATGTGCAGTCAAACTCATCTCCTAAAAGGCCTTTTTCTTACCCTTGTCGACATTTTAAACTACGCACTGTTTAGGAAGTGGCTTACCCTTGGCAGCATGGTTATCTATCAAATCTTGCAGTTCCTCTAATGCTTTCTGGTCCTTTAGGAGCTACATGTAGGTATGTAAGAAATATGTTAACAATGAAGGATTTGTTTCCTGTGCAACAATGACTTCTTCAAGCTTCTACATTTGTGCACCTCGAGCCTTCAATGTGGAATCACCTAAATATGCAAAAATCTTCTTCGCCTCCATAAAATTCTCCTTTTCCTTATGCAAATCAAATATGCTATATTTTTCAGCAGCATTATGTACCCATATAGTTTCTTTTGGTTATTTCCCTTTATCCTCCCCAGTAGCTATATCGCTCCATGTAATGATATTAACACTAGGCTGATCTTTGTGCAGTTGTGCTTGCATCATCTAGATGTTTTGAGTAAGCTGATGATTCTTATCCTTTTGCATATTTGTGATGAGCATGGGACAATCCTCTATGATGTGGTTAAACTGGTAGAAATATTGACAAGAGGGGTGTGTTAGGTTCTAACAATCTCACACAAAGTGGCCTGGTTACCCACAATTGTAACAAATGATCTATCTGCAGCCTCTTCCAACTCCTCCTCTTCCTCATCCCTAGTATCCTCCATGCGTTGTAGGTGTGCCTTGATCCTGCTGAGGACATGTCTCCACTTTTACTCTATATGTCTGAGTTGTGTCCATCATTAATTTGTAGCTTCGGTAATTGTGCTCATCATGGCCTACAAACTTACAAAAATTACAAAATAGTTGTTGAGGAGTCTAAAAACGCTTCTGTAGTAAATGGAAATTGTTTGTCATATATTTTCATGTGACCCGGCAGATAATGCACCATGGTACCACACCGATACTCGATCCAACGATATTTTCTAGTTTAAGCAGGACAAGATCTCCCCTAATTAGATAATTTTGATACACCGAGCAATGATTGTTATAATGACCATGGAATTTTCATTTTAAGCACCATACTTCTGCATGGGTCTCACTTTGCACCTCCTTCCATTTTTTGAGATCCTACAACTCCATATGAAGGCTAGCTAATTACGATTGAATTTACTGCACTCCCAGATTTGTATCTTGGATAGGCGAAGCCTCCAACTTCGATGAAATTTCTAGTAATTTTTCCTGAGTTCCAAGATTTTGTTGTGACAATGGCAATCTCAAGTGAGCTAACATTGAAGCAATATACCAATCTTTATAATGTCCATTCGAGATCTGTAGATTAGTATGTTGTAGCAAATATTTTAACCTTTGAACAAAATTCCATGCAGATTCATTTACCCTTTGCTTGATTTCTTTGACCTATGTTACAGACTGGGCTTGCAACTTAGGCTTCTTCAATTCACTACTCAATGCATATTTTGTATCTTTCAATATCGCAATTGGGTAAGTCGTGTTGTACTTAATATATCAACTTAGTGTCCTATATTGCAATGTTGTGACCAACTCCACCTTCTTTAGGTCATCATCTGTTATTTGTTGTGACTTCCACATAACAACTTCTAGAAACCATAATTGTTTTGAATATTCAATCCCTCGACCCTTGAATATAGGCATATGCATAGTGTTTTCCATACTAAATAATGGAGGTGGAGGTGGAGGTTGAGGTGTAGGTGTGTGAGGTGGAGATGGTGGTAGAGGTGGAGTGGATGGATGTGGTATTCCCGTAATACCTTACTTACCATTTGTGATGCACCTTGAGGTGCCCTTAGTCTGTTACTTTCTTCATCACTATCCAATTCTCCCAACAAAGGATTGTAATCGACACTTGAATCTAGATCTTTTCTTAATGGTTTCCCACTTTACATAGCTCCCGTCAAGTTGCATCTAAACATAAATTTAATGGCATAACATGTTTCTCACACAATAGCATTTTAATCTAATTTCTTAGAGAGTTCAGATACTTACCTCTTGGCGCTTTGAAAAATTGGCGTTCACCTTCACTATCGCTGACAGATGACGTGTCAATCATGAACTCAATAATAAATCCACCCAAAATACTATGGATCGAGTAATCAACAATCCTCACGATTATGTTTTTTGATCCTTCTAGGCACCTTACTGACTATGGAGTCCACACAATAGGGTTATCTAATTTCCAGGTACCTTGACCATCTGCCAATTTAGCCAACAATTCATATAACTCACATAGAAAGGAGTAGAAGAAAATTTTGTGTTCTTTTATATATAGATATATATTCAACCACTCTCCTTTTGATAGGCACAAATTCATATTTTCTTGGGCTATAAACTCGTGTAACTTTCAATCTATCTACTTTTCAATATCTTTCTTAGTTGGTATCCACTTATTCCACATCACACATTCCTTAGATATATCTTGGTCCTGGCAATAAACCCATCTGATGGCTTGAGGGGGCCTAGACCCAGGTTCATAGTTAGTTGTCCTAAACAACAAAACCCTACACTACCAACCCTTTCAGCAACAAACCCATGTAGCGAAGGCTACAATCTCACCCAAGGAAATATTGGGGGATGCTAGAACTAGGTTTCTACATCCAAAGGACTATATGATTTGTTTTTGTTAGATTTAGGGATTTATCAAACCCTAGCAAATCCTAACCCTTAAAACATGGAAACTACAACAATTAATAGTTAATAGATTTAAACCCTTCACCAATTCCGTTAAACATTAGTAACATTATGTACATAAATAGATCTACTTCTTTCACACATCTATTAAGTACCTTTAATGATTAATTGCATTCAACAGATCAAAACATACAGTAAATTCAAAGATAAGAAATGATACACAGATATATAGATAATTCTTCAAAACAACCTCTATTATGCTTAGATCTTCTATTACAAACTCTTCCAATCTTGTGCACACAACTACAGGGGCTCGTGCACTCATCTCTGGACTTACCAAGGTCTCCATACATGCAGCTACATGAGCCTTCCCCTTTTTCCAAGTACAAAATAAACAAAACAAACACAAAAGTTACCTATCTATTATCTTCTCTATCTTCCTATGACTTTCCTATAACTCCTTTTTATATGACACTTCATTACAATACCATGGTCCGCGAACCATGGGCGGGTCACGAAATAACTTAACTCTTAACAAACTAAGGGGATTTGAACTTCATAAAGCCCCTTTGACTCTTATCAACCTATATGCTCTACTCCTCAAAATGTAGATATTTTAGAATATTAACAAAAAAATTATAGAATTTAACCTAAAGGGTCTGAATCCCAAGGGGGAGGAGCCAAGGTGAAAAGTCCTTTGCTCATACAATGAGGGGGTCTATATAGCCAAGGGGGGATAACTGGCCCTTGTGACTCTTCAAATTTCCTGATGATTGTTTGGCTTCTTGTGACTTTTCGACTTACATGACTCCTTAACTCCTTATGTGTGTCTCTTGGAATTTCACATTACATTACATTTGATTACAACAAGTATGGCACATAGTAGTGATGTGACCGAGACAGCTCATGACACAACTAGACATGGCATTGTTGACATCTACTAGCTAAATGTGGTGTTCGGGTCGACTTGTTGTACTGCTGAGTGATGGTTATGCTCTTGGTGCAACATGTTCTCACCTCTCCATGGTAAAGTGTGGGAGGAATTCAATGGTCTTCGCCTTTTCCTGATGATGCATGTGTATGTGTCCCTTTCGCTTGTTGCTCAATGTGCTCCATGCATTCATTCAACTGCAAGAAAGTCTTATAACATGCACAACACCATGTTTCATCAATGCACATGTTCCTGCAATCACTCATGACGAGATGACATCAAATCCATAAATATCCTAGTCTAACATGATCCACTATTTTTCGATTCGGTGTAGGTGAATGGGAGAGGGATGAGGTACTGAAACTGCGTAATACACAACGCAGACTAGGATGTGAGGCTTCAAAGAATTGTGAGGAAAGAATGTGCAGATGTCACTAGGAGGAAGATGTGCAAGGTTTGGGATAGTAGTGACAACTACAAGGTAAAACCTAGTTGGGAGGTAGAATTATGCAATTTATGGGAGGAACACTAGGTAGGGTGTTAGGGAGAAACTCAAAAATTTTGTGCATTTTTCAAGTTTAGGATTGGGCAGGTCTTCCTGGGGTCTAGGTAAGGATATGTGCATTTTCTCCTAGGAAGATATATTGGGCACCAAGAGGCACTTTCATATATTTATGCACATTTCTCTAGGGAATGGTTGGATCAGGCTGCGGGGAGCTACTGGTTAGAACTATGAATTTTTGAGAGATAGTGTCAGGTAGTCAGTTCTGCATAGTTTCTGGGATAAGTACAAAGTGGGGTAGCAGAGAGGTTGCCACTTAAAACTATGTAATTTTTAGAGGGAGAGTAGAGAAAGCCAACAGGGGGTCTCTTAGTCAAATCTATGCCATGCTCATGAATAGTGTAGTGATAGGAAGCATAGGCCTAACTCACAGGCTCTGCACAGTTTCTCCAGATAATGCAGGGTAGGTATCTAGGAAACTTCTACACAATTTTGCAGAGTAGTCGAGCCTCGAGTGAGAGTGCAGTTCAAATTTTCAAAAGACCAATGGGAGGTTGGATGAGTGATGTTTTGGGAAATGCATAGTAGATCATACTTGGGGACAAGTTCTACATAGTTCTGGGAGAAATCTACCCTTCTCACTTCTAGGATTGCATAGTACAGTCTTCCATAAAGGAAAAACTCAAGCTCTGTGGAGTCTGGGTAGCAGAAAAAAGTCAACAAGGTCGAGGTCCAGATGAAGGAGGGTTTTTCAGTCGATAGATTTTAAGGAAAAATGAATGTGTGAAGGTAAGTGAACCTTTACATACATGAAATTGTGACCACACACTTAACACAACTTGACAACAAGACACCTCAAACCAACAAGATAAACATGTGCTCAGTGAGACTGACTTAATGGTTAAGAGCAACAAGTGCAACGCTTGAGATAGATATTTGAATAACAATGAAGACACTTGCAGAACAATGTTTACCACATTGTGTGTGAGTACAACCGATGTTCATAGCGTGAAAACAAAACATACACACAAAGACAAACCTTCAAAATCTCCAGAACACACTCAGAAGCATGACATACAAATCAAAATGTCAAAAGATGACAAGTGGTCAATCAAGCAAAATGGGTGTAAAGACTTCAACAACATCTCATGGATTGAGCCCGAGTGTCTACAACCATGAGGGAGAAAATCAAGGAAGGCTCCAAAATTTCAATGCAGGCCAAAATTTTGGAGGGTGTTGTAGCCGCTACAACAACTTCCCTAGGCTAAAAAGATAAGATGTGGAAACAATATATAATTGGTAAGAAATTTACCTTAATCCTTGCGGATTCAATTTAAAATATTTTTTCAACCAACCCAACATGAATGCCAAGAAATCCAAATGGATGGCCTTCCTGAGTGAATTTGACTTCAACATTAAGCATATAAAAAGAAGAAAAAAAAGTGGTGGATATGCTAAGCCAAAGTATGAATTTGATTTGTGAGGTAACAATAATTAGTTTTGAAATACAATTCATATATCACATTAAGATAATAACTTTGGAAGATAAATACTATAAGCATGTTCTTGAAAATTCAAATTTGACACTGAACATGTAAACAACTAGATTATATACTTAATGATAGTGGGTTGTTAACATTTAAAAATAAAATCTATGTTCCAAATGTGGTTAGGATTAGACAACTCATAAAAGATGAACACCACAAAACACCCTTTTTAGCCAACCTAGGTTGTCAAAAAGTTATGACAATTCCTAAAAAAGAATTATTTTGGTGTAGTATGAAGAAGGAGGTAGCTGAGTATTTGAAATATGCCACTAGTGTCAACAAGTAATGGTGTTGAATCAACACCGAGAAGGATTATTGAACCCCCTGGCTTTACCGAAATGGAAGTGCGTGGTATTTTCATTATATTATATTACTAGGTTACTGAAGACTACAAAAAAACATGGTTTTATTATGGTTGTTGCTCATAATTTTTTTAATTCTACTCATTTTATATTTATTGAGGCTACTTATAGAGCTGCATCGGTGACATATGTTTTCAAGAAAGAAAGTTTTAGACTTCATGGAATACCAAAGACTGTTATATCAAACAGGGATACACAGTTCACTTCCAACTTTTGGAAGGCATTTTTTTACTGAAAATGGTATGCAACTAAATTTAAGTATTACACATTTTCCATAAAAAAAGTGGAAAAAATAAACCATATACATGGTCCTTAAGGACATTCTAAACATGTACGTAATGAACCAACCCATAAAATGGTAGGAGTATCTTTATTTAATTAAGTTCTCTTATATAAATAACTATCACATATCACTCAAGATGAGTTATTTTGAATTGCCATATGCCCTTAATTTAGAGTTTTCCTAAAGATATGAATATGTTGGGACTATATATGCTACAGGAAATGGAGAAGATGGTGAATAAAATAAAAAAAACACATATAAGAAGTGTATTATAAGAAAAAATCAACTTGAAAAGGACACATAGAGAATTCCGTGTAGGAAAACACGTATATATGAAATTATCATTCAAAAATATCTCCTTAAAATTGGGAAACTATACTAAACTAACCCCTTGATTTAGTGAGTCATTCGAAATATTAGCCAGTGTAGGGCTAGTGGCCTATTAGATAGTACTATTAGCCCACATGACGGTACATAATTTATTTCATGTGTCTCTTTTAAAAAAGCATTTGCATGATCTTGCTCATATTATTGATTGGAATTTTGTATAGGTCAAACCAGAAGGTCAACTTCAGGTTGAGCTCTACAAAACTTTGCACTGAAGGGAAACTATAGTATGGAATTGAGCCATCTCCCATGTTAAAATGAAATTGAAGTAGTTTTGTATTTAGGAGGTCACTTAGGAGATGGAAGAAGAAACTAAAGACACTTTTCCTATGTTGTGTGAAGGAGAATGGAACCATGAAAACACCAAGAATTACTTTACCTTTTAAGTGGACCATAGATGTGATACCGCTTGTAAATTTGTGTTTGTTATGGATTTTGTATTCGACCTGTGGCTAGAAAGTTAAATGGCACAAACAATAATTTATGAAAATGTAAATATTTATTTTGATTACTAAAAGTGCAATTGTTTTATGTATTCTTATTCATGGAAAGATATTAAGGCTATCATGCAAGAGATTAGACTCCTAATGTCTAGGAAATAGTTGGAATCAATTATGTCTAAGAAAGGGGTAGGAAAAAGGATTAAAAGTACCACATTTTTCCATACACAGTGATTTTTTGGCTGAGAAAACCACCAAAAATAAATAAATGAATCAAGATAAATGTCAAGGGTGGAAGTTGTTTTAGAAATAAATACAAGAGATAAAGGAAGTGAAAACAAAAACAAAGGTTCCAATGGAGGAGAAACACTAGACGTCAACATACAATTAGCAGGATAGTGCTTTGGGTTAACAAGTTGAAGTTGGGGAGGAAATACCATGTTGTTTTCCTAGTAGGAAGGAGTAGAGATTCATGGGGAACTATTGAGAAATGTAATTCATGATTGGGAGGAACATTGGATCCTTTAATATGTTTTGAGGAATCCTTAAATAGGTATATAAATATTTGAAAATAAATATTTTAAATATAATATTTTTGTAGGTTATAGTTATGAATGAAAAACATAGGGTTTCATTATGGTTAAATGTTTTCTTGGGTATATTTAAGAAAGTGAAAGGATAAAACCTACTAATATATATATATATATATTTGTGTGTGTGTGTTTCTTGTTGCATGAAATATGAAAGTTAAAGGGAAGAGGGATTAACTATAAGGTTTTTAAAATGTAATACAAGTATCCTACTTCTATGGAAAATTGGGAAACAGAACAAACCTAGGAACCATCCTTCATATCCATTGTATAGGTAGACATGAAAAGAAAAACGAAAGAGAATTCACTAAAGTAGAAGAATTACCCAAGTAGAAAGGAAAATCGTAAAATGCAAACAAGCTGTCTTAAACAGTAACATTTCATTTGTATAAAAAATTGAAATTCAAAATGGAAATTCATTTGCAGACCACAAATAAAGAGAGATATTATAAGACAATAAGTAATATAGATGATATAAAAGTAAAAAATGTGCACCCAAGTTAACATGTTACAAGCCAATGACAGTGGATGGAAACTCATCATCTAGCAGAGAGTCATGTAGACCATGGGAAGAGAATAGTAGAGCCTAAAGGAATACCTTAGGTGGAAACCAATGATAGGAATCCATAAGGGTTTTTGCCTAGTTTTTTCTTATAAAACTAAATAATAACCACATAGTTCATATTTGTATGTATTCATAACAGTTACATAAGTCATAATGCACATTTTGGTATCTACAAACAATAACCTAGTACACATATATGGTATAGGAAGGATGTAAAGACAAATAATGCCATAAAGTCATGACGATGATTACTTTATCATGCATTATAGCATATAATAATATATATACATGCAATTATCTTCCTTGAAATAATGAAGAAAAAATATAACATTTCTAGTGATCTAAGTTTTAGTCGTACAAAAATGATAGAATATGACATATTCCAATTAACAAATAGAGGGAAAACCCTTAATCAGAAACAAATATTACAAATGTATGTCTATGGCCATCATTTCTTCCTAATAATTCTAATAAAACCCTTCATACATTTATAAAACAAAAATTGGAAATTCTGTCCAGTTAAGGGTTCTTTCGTATACCCTAATTACAAATATAATTCATGTAGGGGCTCGTCAAAGAATAAAGTGAAACATGGCTTGGAGAACCAATAAAAGGGAAATTGTGGATGAGTACCTAAAAGATCCAAGGAGAAATAACTATTCTTGTATGTAATTAACAATGAAAATGCCTTTGAAAAAAACCCCAAGTCTGGCCAAAGACTAACCTATGAACAAGAACATGAAACACATTATTACGGTCTCAAAATTGTTTATAGGAATATTATAAAAAAAAATATTGTAAACAATATCTTACCCTGAAAAAGTATTAGTGAAATATCCTTTACATCACCTTATTTCAGTATAAAATACATTTAGTTTTAGAAATATAGAGGAAGAAACCCTTCTAGAAAATAACGAAGTTAGGGTTTTAATTAGGACTAAGTTATTATAATTTACGCAAAGAGAAATCTCATGGGAAATGGATAGCAACACTATAATTCTTAAGAAAATTATACACAACATGACAGAAGTTAGAAATAATTAATTCCTACTCGTCTATGGTTGTAATTCTCCATTTGAAGAGTTTGTTCATACATAATAGGAATTTAGTTTCTGCTAGTTTAGTGTGTGGTTAAGAGAATCTCTCAACTACACTAGTGTATGTCCAAGATAGAATTCCTATCTTGAGACTATTGATTGTATAAATAGGTGTGTAATTTCCTCATTCATGAATAATAGAGAATATATTGCTGTGTGCAATTTTATCTTGGTATCGGAGCCTGTGAGGGCTTGGCCCCTCCTGCGCTGAGGAAATAAAAGAGTTTTTTTTTAGTGTTTAGTTTGTCCATCATTGAGAGAATCTAGTTTTGGATTCAGATGGATCTATGATTTCTGCGCTTGTGAAGCCTTTTGGTGGTGTATTTTGGAAGGTTGAGGGCATTCCACAACGTTTATTGTACACTATTCTTTCTAGCGGTGACCTGAAAGGAAAATAGTATTCAAATTCCCTGGATTCCTCATCTTCCCTCAATTTTTTTCCCATCTGATCTGTAAAGGATTTCAAATTTCAGAGAGCTAAAGCATCGACTGTCAGCACTCGGCTCGGGGTTATTGTAATTAAGGTTTCTTACAAACGAGCGGACTGATCGGCTTCGATTTAGGAAATTTTGGGATTTATTGGAGAAGATACTTGCCAAAGAAATGGAAGAATGTTGTGCTGTCTATGCAGAGTAATGAGCGCCCTGTGTGAGGTGCTGCCCACCAAGAGAATGTGGAAGCGAGGGGATGATACTGTGGGAGGAAAGGAGTTTCTGCCCATTAGTTCCAGCAATGAGCAAAAAAAAATAGCTCAAGTAGGGGGGCTGAGGAAGAGGATTTCCTCATCCTTTAGCTACAGATCAGGGGCTGAGGGGAATCGATCTTGGGATTCATCGGCTGGTTCATGGTCCTTTCGCCGTAGTAGATCAATCGAGGAAGGCAACAGAGAGACCTCATTCTGGAAATGGTGGGACTGGAGTTGGGGATGGATCGCCTCAGTAAAGAAAACAATTTCCAGAAAAATGGGGCATGCTTGGGAAGGGGATCTGGTTTTGGGGTACGATACTTCTAGCTGGAGACATTCATTCCGGAAGCTGAGGGCGCATCTGAGGAAACTGACAGACAAAAGGCCAGCATCGGTTGTGACTCAGAAAGTGAAATTCAGGTATGATGCTCTGAGCTATGCCAAGAATTTCGATGATGGCGGATGGCAAGATCAAGAAGCTCAACCCCAGAACAAGAAAGGGTCAGATTCCCCTTGCAAGCAATCATTATAAGTCTCTAGATATACCATTTTTAACTCATTTCTGGGGTCCTGTTGCCAACTGGGGCTTCATCATTGCTGGCTTGGTCGATATGTAGAAGCCCCCAGATATGATATCATGGAATATGACTGTAGCAATGTGCGTATACTCAGGATTGTTCATGAGATTTTCCTGGATGGTGCAGCCCCGCAATTATTTACTTTTGGCTTGCCATGCCTCAAATGAAACGTTGCAACTTTATTAGCTGTCTAGATGGGCTTCTGCTTATGGGTACCTACCAAAGAAAGAGGAATCCAAGAAGCAATAAACTTTTCTGCCATGTGATATTTTCCTTTCATTCCTATTCTCTGCAATATGCCTTTTTCTTTATTTTGGTTGTTGATTATGATGAAAATGTTGGGGTATTTACAGAAATACCAGTTCCTTGTGGCACACTATTAATCCAAGAAGCGACAGCACCCCATTTCCTCTAACATTGTCCACTTTGACTGTTTTGTGACCTTACTATAATAATACTTTCTCCCATCCGCTGTTGTGAACTCCTTCCAATCTGTGCGTGCACCTGCCCTCTCAATCAGAATCAGCAATTCAAATGGTTTTTCCCAACTTGATTGCCTTGTCTTTTTCTTGTAAAAATATATTTTCCTCCACTATAAGTTCCTTGTGGACGATTAGAGACATCATGTTGACTATCTATTGAAGGGATCGGTGATACAGACTGCATCGAAATCTGTGGAGTTGATTGTTTGTTAGTTCGTTCCTTCTTCCTTTACTCCCCTCTGATTGCCTCGCTGAAGCGAGCGATTAAAACAAAATGGAGGATAACTCTTTGCGAGTTCCCATTCTGGAGAAGAAGGGAGATGGTGGAATGGTCAATGTTATAATCTTCCAGAAATATAGTGAAGCAGAGGGGGATTTGAAGAAGAGAATTTGGGTTGAATGGAAGAAGCTATGGTGGATAGCAGGCCCTGCCATTTTTTCACGTTTCACGACGTACGGGATGAACTTGGTTACACAATCCTTCGCAAGCCACCTGGATGATTTGGAGCTTGCTGCTATTACCATCTCCACAACTGTCATTGTTGGTCTCAGTTTCGGTCTGATGCTAGGAATGGGAAGCACCCTAGAGACAATGTGCGGTCAAGCTTTTGGAGCTCGAAAGTATGATATGCTTGGTGTTTACCTACAATGCTCTTGGATTGTATTATTCATTGTTGCATTATTGCTGCTATCCATGTATATATTTGCCACCCCCATTTTGATTCTATTGGGTCAGACCGTTGAAATATCTGAGCTCTCTGGCACACTTGCAATCTGGATGATACCTCAACATTTTGGATTTTCATTCTCTCTTCCTCTTCAGAGATATCTACAATCACAGTTGAAAAACTCGGTGATTGCCTGGTTATCTGGAGCGACCTTATTAATCCATATATTCCTAAGTTGGTTTTTCATTGAGAAGTTGGGAATGGGATTCTTGGAGCTGCTATTACCTTGGATATATGGTTTTTCATTGAGAAGTTGGGAATGGGATTCTTGGAGCTACTATGACTCCCATTGATTGGCCTGTTTCTCTATATGGTTTGCAGGGGTTGTCCTCTCACATGGAAAGGATTTTCAAGAGAGGCATTCTCAAGTCTCTGGCCCTTTATCAAGCTATCTATGGCGTCTGATGTAATGCTATGCTTGGAAATCTAGTATTACAGAGTGTTGATTCTCTTGACAGGACATCTAAATGATGCAGAAACTGCACTAGATTCCCTTTCAATCTGCATGAATATTAATGGAGTTGAGGTGATGATACCGCTCGCCTTTCTTTCCAATTGGATCGGGATGACAGTCTATTGTTTCTTATGTGAACATAGGGTGCTATTACGCAATTGGGGTTCCATTTGGAGTGGTTCTTGGCATGGTGTTTAATTCTCTGATGATGCAATATATTGATTAACTGTCATGACAATAAAACTAGTTCTAATTTAAGTGACATTAGTATGACCAACTATTGTCACAATGCTGAGTGTGTTGGAACTGGTCATTCTAGCACTAAGAAAATTCGCAGGGAATGGTGAACACATGACAGTGAAAACAACATCAATTGGAGCTACATCAAAGATTGGAGGATGATCGAGATCGTGTTGCAGATTGTTAGCGAGCATGAGGTAGTATGCTTGAAAACTATGACTAGCCTTGATACTGTGAGTAGGGGAAGTGGCATTATGTTGCAATGCCAAGAGAATTGGATACTGAAATGCGATGGAGGATTGGACCATGGAGTCCTGGATTACTGTTCTTGAAGGGAAACTTGTGTTCTCTTTGTGTGGCTGTGAGTGCCTATGTTTCGGTTTCTTTATCAGTGGACCCCTCACAGATGAGGTAAAAGAGCTGCGACAATGTTTATGGTGGACAACAAAGTAGATTCTTGTTTGAATTAGTGTGGTTTGTGGAATATACTCCCTAGCATGTTGTAATGGTTATTGTATGTACCCAGAAACTCCAAAATGTGGAATGAAATGTAAATTTCTTAAAGGCATCTGAAAGTTCATGGCGATCTCAAAACCACTTTGTAATGGTTTATGGTCAGCCTGAAACCATCTTTTTTCACTGTAAAGTGATGGTTTGTGGTGAACCAGAAACCACATACAGAGCCTTAGTGGCTACAGGACTTTCTCGATGGTGGCACATTTAAGTTCCGGATTTGCCCGCTGGTGGCAAATCGGACTTGCCCAATGGTGGCATATTCAAGTTGGTGGATTTGCCTGGTGGTGGCAGATCAAACATGCCTGGTGGTGGGATATTGAAGTTGGTGGATTTTCCCGGTGGTGGTAGATCGGACTTTCTCGGTGGTGGCATATTGCCTGAGTGGCTAACGTGTACACGGTAGCTTTGTGCTCGTAGGAGTAGGTGGACTGTAGTAACACCTGGCTCACGGTCTCAAATATTAGTGTGTTTGAGCATAAGAGGGTTGGTGCACTTTTCTATCTGACAGTTGCGTCGAAAGGCGCAATCAGTGCAACTATTTGCGATTGTTATTTGGACATGAATATTTGGCTTAGAAAGACACTGATCTCTCTTTGTTTTTTGGAAGTTCTGTACATGCAATTCACCTGATGGTGGTGGATATGACTATCATGACAAGTAGTCATTAAGGCGGGGAGTTAGAAATAATTAATTCCTACTTGTCTATGGTTGTAATTCTCCATTTGAGGAGTTTGTTCCTACATAATAGGAATTTAGTTTCTCCTAGTTTAGTGTGTGGTTGAGAGAATCTCTCAACCACACTAGTGTACGTCCAAGATAGAATTCCTATCTTGAGACTATCGATTGTATAAATATGTGTGTAATTTCCTCATTCATGAATAATAGAGATATATTGCTGTGTGCAATTTTATCTACAGAACCTCCATAAGGCGTTGGGGTTTACCTGCAGACATACCACCAACCATTCAAACATTGTCAAATTTGTACAAAGATATATAACAAGGAAGAAATATGAAATTCTAATAAGCAAGGTTTATTCTAGGACTTGGTGCAAGCCAGGTCTCAACCATCAAGTGGAATTTTCTTGTACTATAATGTTAAGCACAAAAATCAAAACACGATGGTATATCCTTTGAACACAAGGTAAAACTCTTGTCATTTTACCAAATTAATTTTGTGGTTGTAGAGCAAATGATCCCATTGTAGTAGAGAGGGTGAGGATAGGTAGTTGCCCTAATGATGTCATATTAATCAATCATCATTGTCAACCAAGACACATGCCTACGTTTCAATCGGGCTACATGAACCCATCCACATTGTTCCTTCACGTAGACAGACGGGTCTACTGCCAAATAGCATACATGGGGCCTTCAAGGGCTAAGAACATTCATCATAGATCAAAAAAATATATAACTTACCAAAGGAGAATAATATGAAAGACATATATATATATGTAGGCACAAATTTTGGTAGTATAAAGTTAATTGCTATATATATATATATATATATATAAATATATATATATATATATATATATATATATATATAAAGTATTGACATCACGTTATAAGGTTTCGTGTGAGGTATAAAAAATATAATAACTTGTATCTTTCACCTATGGGGGTGAATTGTGCTATACCAACAATATAGTATGTTCTATTTTAGGTATGAGTTTTGCGATGTCTTCACAGTCACTTTGTATTATTTAATATTGGATAGTCTCCAGCCCATTCCAAATTAAATGAGTAAGAGTGGGCTCAGGTTCAACATTCCTAAGACGCTGGTCTCTCAGCCTTTCCAACTTATTTTTTTCAATGAAACTTTTGAAACTGTTTCTTACTCCATTTGCATCCTTCTTTGACATGTTTAATGAAATAAATAAATATAAGTATAAGTAATATAATATAAAATAAAAAAAATTATATAAATAAAATGAAAGTAAAAATCAACATACCTTTTTGAATGCAAGATAAAAATCTTTAAGTGTTGTTGTAGAACTTGTTTCTGGGTATTTGAGTACAACATTATTCCAACTCTCTTCATTCAACATTTTAACAATATGTTTTTGTATTTTCATGTAAATCTTATGAGTAAATAAATAAAGTAAAAAATGTTAATATATTGATATGTATAAAAAATAATACCAACAATGATATGTTATATTTAAAAGAAAATTATAATCCACGAAAAATTAAAAGTAATTAAACAAACTTACTTTTGAAATTCCAAGCACATTTTCTCCAATGACAATTCACCTAACTTCACACGACATAATATTGATTTGACTAGCTTTTCATTTATCATACCTTGCATTGTTATCCAAGGTGTGATAGTCATATCATCTGGAAGTTGTTTCATTTCAAGACCTATCTCACTATTGGTACATATTATGAGTTTAGACCTTTTAACCTTCTCATTTTTTATGCCAATATTCTCCCACAATTCGAAAATGTCATCAACCAATTCCCAGATCTCCCTTGTTCTAAATGCCAACTCAAAAGTGTTATCTATGCCTCTGAATAGTTCTGAATTTAATTTTCCACTCTTTGATTGGATTCTATCCTCAATTTTATAACCTATTTCCATACAACATTCCTTCTAAAAGTTTAAACTAACATTAAGCTTATCCCACCACATTTTTCTAAAAATTCATTACGAATAAATATGACTCTTTGGAAGAAAGTCATAGACATTCTATACTCATTATCTGCATTATGATCCCATGCCAATAAATTTGACTCTATTTATGTTAAACCAACATAAATGATGCATTTCACTATTTCAAAAAGATAGTTTCCAGTACATTCTTTGATCAATTGTATTTTGACCTTTGCTCAATGGTTCCCTCTAATTACATAATATTTGTAGTCAAAGCATCATGTCCTATCAAATGCCTCCTTATTGGGAACTTGATTTGAATCAACAATAACAACATAAGCCACCACATGTGCATATGGATTATACGTGAACAATGTTTTCGAAATATGGACATGTAGATGATGTGCCTTTCTAATTTGATATTGAGATTGTCCTTCATCCGACCTATAGAATTGGGTGACATTAAGCTCAAATATTTTTCCCACCATTAATTAATTTATTCTTCCTCAAGTGATTCCAAATGGCATTTTTTTATTTTTTCATAATGACATCTTCTAAATCAGCACCTAGTGTTATGATTTCTTTACTGTCTTTAGAACCTTGACTTTGTTCTTGACTGTTGCTTATGAATTTAACAGTTTCGCCAATTTTTTATTTCTTATTCTTCCTATTTAACATTTCTTCTTCTGTAGAAATAATCTCTTCATCATCAAGTGGAAGAGCGACATCCATGGGCATTTTTTTGGTGTTTTATTTCTTTTCTCCTTTTCAACAAGAGTTCTAACCTCCTCTTAACTAATGGAAACATATTTTTGAACTTCAGCTTGAGTTACAACTACTACATCTTCAAAATAAACATGTTTACCTTTGTTAGATTGACCCACGATATGGATTATTTGTTGATCCCCTACATGTACCATTGTAGTGTTATGGGTTGTTGATTTTTGCTACATTCTCTTTTCTTGTTCTGACTCTATATGGAAATTATTGATCACATGCATAATATTTGGTTCCATATAATAAATACCCTCCACCATCATTGAAAAACTCTCAGCAAAATCCTATCAAAGAAAATACAATATGTCAATGATCATTCATTTTAAAAAAATAATGATCATTGGAATAATACATTACACGTAAATATAAATAAGCATACTTACAATGTTATTTGAAATGTCGGATGAAATTTCTTCACACAATGGTGTAGATTATTTATCTATGTCATACTTGTTCTTTGAGAGATGATATCTACCTTTTTATGTGACTTGGGAAATTTTGTAAGAACATAAATAGTGTTTGAATTTAGCACCAAACATATGTTTCGTACTCTGCCTATCACATCATACAATTCACCCAAATAAATCATACCACAATATAGATAGAAGTGTCTACTATCATTAGATTCAACATCTTTAACATGCCATGTAAAATTTGTTTTATTTGTTTCTCATAAATTCATCCATTCAGAAAAAATCTTTGGTGTACTTGATGGGCCAGTTGGTCGACTTTTACTTCTGGTATGTTTGTCAGTGTTAGAAACATGCCCACTTACAACTTTAGATGATGGAATTGTTGCCTTTGTTCCAAACATATTCACAGGAACCTTCCTTGATAACATCTTCCTGAAACACACACAAGTTAGTTAATAAAAACACAATATATATTACTTAAAATTTAAAAAATAAAATAAAAAGATTGATACTATATAATTGTTAATTTAAATAATAAAAATAAGTTAAATTTTTATATAATTATTAAAATGTTATAAATTTATATCTACATATTTTATAAAGAAATTATTATATACGAATTTTATTTATAATATATTTGGAAAGTAATAAGAAAGTATTATTAAATATAAATTAAACAAAAAATTTAAATGATTTATATCTATAATATTTATAAAAAAGTATAATTACATATTAAAATTTTAAATTATTAAATCAACACACACACACACACACACACATAATATATATATATATATATATATTTTATAAATAATTCTTTTTATTTTATTTTAAAACTTTATAAAAAATTATTATAAATTTATATATTAAAATTTTTATATATAATATTTTTTTAAACATAATATTTTAATGGAAATGGAAAAAAAAAATGACGCACCCTTTGGCCACTGGCCCCTTCGAGTGATCAGAGGGGAGTTGTATGCAGTCCCTGACCTGTTGCCCTTTGGACCTTGGCTAATTAGCCAACTCTGCCTACTCTGGCCCCCAACGAGTGGCCAAAGGCCCACATGTTGATTCCAAGAATTGGCCTATGGTCGTGGGGTCGGACGTGTGGAGGAGATTGCGTACAGCTCCCCTCAACCCGCCTAAGCTAGCAGGCTTCGGCCCTTTGGTCACTGGCTGGGGCCCGAGTGGGAGGAGGGTTGCTAGTCATAGCCCCCCCTCTATCCGCCCAAGCCCTGGCCAATGGCCAAATGGTGGGCCCAAAAAAATTTACTCTTTTTTTTTTTATATTATATATATAAAGAAGAATAATAATAATAATAAAAAAATTCTAATTTAAGTTAAAAATTAAATTAAAATAAAACAAAAACAAGCAAATGGTTAAATTTTTATATTAATATTAAATAATAAACAAATAAAACTAATAATTTTATTTTATTAAAAATTTATTTTTTTAATAATTAGAAAAACACAAAAAAATAAATTTATCTAAAAGCAAAAAAAACAAATTCAATTTTTTTAAATTAAATTTTAATTAAATATTTGGAATATTTTCAAACATATATATTTTTAATTTAAAAACAATAAAAATAACATATGAAATGAGAAAAAAAATTATAAACTTGATTAAAAGTGTGTTTATTTAAATAATAATTTCAATTAATATAAAATAAAATTTAAAAAATACCAAAATAATTATTAAAAAAAAATATAAAAATAAAAAAAAAAAAAAAAAAAAAAAATATAAATACTAAATTAAACAAATTTCTTTTTTTTTTTTTTAAATTTTTCTTTCCATTAAAATAATTTTGATTTCTCCCCAAAGAAATAAAAAAATAAAAAAAAAAAAAAAAAAAAAAAAAAAAAAAACCCCACTGTGATTTTCATGTGAAAAGCCTAAAAATAAAAAAAAAAAAAATCTTATATATTATTCTCCAAAAAATCCTTCAAATTTGTGTTTTTTTTTCCTTTTTCGTCCCTATAAAAATATATACAAAGAAAGAGTTTTTAATGTGTTTTTTCCCGTAAAAACACAATTTCCCAAAATTCATGTGTAAATAGTCAAGATAGAAGCAAAAAATGCGTAAAACTCCCGTCGAATGTAAAACTCCCATTGAATGTGCTATCTATGGCAATTCAGCTCCTTCGCAACTCCTCCGCAAAATTGCTCCAAAGTTTTTAACCAGACCGAGAAGACTTGATGTTATGTGATGGATAGAAAAGATGAAATTTATTTTATAGCGATTATTGTGGGAATGATTTATCATTTCTTGAATGCGGGATTAAACTTAAAATAAAATATATATATATAATATATATATATATATATATATATATATATAATAATATATATATAATATATATATATATATAATACCTTAACCTTAGTTAATATTAACTATATATATATATATATATATATATATAATAGTTAATATTATAACCTTAAGTTAGTTTTCATTCATTATGGGAAAAAAAAATATTAATTATAAAAATTAATTTACTTACATAGTCAATGTTAAATAATTTAAATAGAAAAAATATTTTGAGTTTCTATCAATATTTTGAATAGAAACTAGGGTGAAATTTTACAAAACCAAAAGTTTAGTAATATGTTTTCAAGTAAATTATAGATGAAAAACTTGGAGTGAAATATTTAAAAACGAAAATTTTGGAGGAAGAATTATTAGCGAATGTTTTTGGGGGCAAACTTTGGAGGGAAAATTTTCAGCAAAAAAATTGGGGGGAAATGCTAGAGGGAAATTTTCAATCTCTAAATTATATATTACCATTGGGAAAGAGTGCATTTGTATCATTCGACATCATCTGGTTGAAGGTCATGGATTCATCCGCTAGTGAATTTTTTCTTTCTTCAGCATCGACATCCTTGTCATGTAACAACTCCATTCATTTTGATCAATGCAATAAGAATTCTTTCACTAGAAATAGAGAGATAAATTTTCCACTTGGTGTTAATCCTAAGGATGATGAGAGCACCATTGATGAAGGGTAGCAAAAATAATTTCCTGTGAATAGAGAGTCAATTTTTCCAGTTCCTCATAATTCTAAGGATTATGAGAGCACCACTGATGAAGGGGGGGGGTGAAGAATGTCTATAATCAAAGTTCTGACATAGTCCTAATCCTAAGGATTATGAGTGCAACACTAATGAAGGGGGTGATGAAGAATTCCCCGAGTCAAAGTTTTTACTTCCTCCTAATCATAAGGATTATGAGAGCACCACTCATGAAGGGGGGCATAAATAATCTGCAGAGTCAAAGTTTTCACTTCCTCCTAATCCTAAGGATTATGAGAGCAGCACTAATAAAGGGGGCACTAATAATTTGCAAATTCAAAGTTTCCACATAGTCCTAATCCTAAGGATTATTAGAGCAGCATTGATAAAGGGGGGGCTGAAGAATTTGCAAAGTCAAAGTTTCCACATAGTATTAATCCTAAGGATTATGAGTGCAATAATGATGAAGTGGGGGATGAAGAATTTGCAGAGTCAAACTTTCCACATATTTCTAATCCTAAGTATTATGAGACCAACACTAATGAAGGGGGGGATGAAGAATTTTTAGGCTCAAAGTTTCCTCATATTCCTAATCCTAAGGATTATGAGAGCACCACTAGTGAAAGGGGGGATGAAGAATTTACAGAGTCAAAATTTCAACATATTCCTAATCCTAAGGATTATGAGAGCACCATTGATGATAGGGAGGGGGAGGATGAACAATTTCCATTAAATAGAGATTCAAAGTTTCCACTTAGTCCTAATCATAAGGATTATGAGAGCACCACTGACGTAGGGGAGGATGAAGAATTTCCATTAAATAGAAATCCAATGTTTCCACTTACTCCTAATCCCAAGGATTATGAAACCACCATTAATGAAGGGGAGGATGAAGAATTTTTTGCAAATGATAGTTTGACTATGAATAGAGATTCATATTTTCCACTTAGTCATAATCCTAAGGATTATGCGAGCACCAGTGATGAAGGGGAAGATGAATAGTTTCCTGCAAATGATAATTTTAGAGGCACAAATGTCGGTAATGCATTTTCTCTAAGTGAGTGTTTCAAAGGTAGTTGTGGTGATGACGAATTGAGTCCTCCAGAGGAGGTTTTCAAAAGTAGGGATGAAGATGGTGAAGAATTTCACCTAAGTCAAGATTTCAAAACCGTAGATGTTGGTAGTGAAGAATTTCCTTCAAGTGAGGATGGTAATGAATATTTTCCAAGCAATGATGGTGATGAATTTTCTAACTATCTTCATCAATATAATATTCCTCCTACTAATGATGAAAATTCTTGTGTAGATAATAATGAAATGAGGGAGATGTTGCAAGCAAATATTGTATCTAGGAATAGGAGTAAGCCTTTTCATATCAGTTCAAAATATTCCATTTATAGAAGAGATAGGATAGAATATCTCACAAGTAGAAGTTATTTCAGTAATCCGATTTCAAGTGAATGTTGTTGAAAATATTGCTTGAAACATATTTTTCTTTGGAGAAAAGGAAGAAATATTTGTAAATGAATAAAATCATGCAAAATTCATTTTTAGTAGGTTGCATGCAATCTACACTGGCAAGTTATGATTATCATATTGGGACTATATTTATCTGTAGAAAGGCTTTCAAAATGTTGCACTCAATTGGTAGTTTTCATTTGTCAAGAATCCAAGAAAGACAAGAAAAAGACCCTACATACTATTCAGAAGTATGTTATAAAAAAGAGTATTGGGCGCGGGATCCCACGAGGCAAGTTTTGGGGCTTAAAGCACAAGATTTGATTAAGTCTAGTCTAAAGACTCCGTGATTTGTGGGCACGGAGCGCGAAGATTGTAAATGATTCAAAGGGTTTTCTGCCCTCAATTTTGTTTATGTAATGTTGGCTTAAGATATCTACCCATGGTCTGCGAACCATGGGATTGTATAAATAGAGTCGGGCTCTAAGTTGTAAGGGGAATAAGAGAAAGAGATGAATCGAAGATGAACTAAATCTAAGTTGAAGTGTAGAGTTGAGTCTTTTGGGTTGTAGAGTAGGAGAAGGCTCTATAGCTGAGTGCATAGAGGCCTAGTAGTCTGCATCTGAGTGCACTGACCCCTGCAGCTGAGTGTGTAGGGTGAGTCGAGTCTGTAACTGATTGAAAAAGTAATAAAAGAGAAGTTCCTTATAATTCTATGTATATTTTTCGATTTATGCATCACAATATATTGGGTATGAATTGCATGTTGACTATTTAATTGTTGCGCTAACTTACATGAATGTGTTGAATAAGTAAATATAATATAAGTATCTATTTATGCGAAGCTAACTAACACTGATAAAAAGATAATTAATATTCATGGTGTAGCTTAGGGAATTACCGCAGATTGTTGCTCTAGCAGTGCAAAAGCACCACAGTCCTAGGTTAGGACGGCACGAAGTTGATTTTAACAGATTGCAAAAGTATCGCGGGTAAGGAAAGTGCGTGAAGCCACCTGCGCAAAGCCAACCCTCAGTTGGACTAAAATGACACCTCACACATCTCAAGGGTGCGTAAACTTGGTTCCAACATCACCCCATACCACTTCGAGTGAAACCTCAGTCTACGCTCTGTGGGCTATTACTAAAAGGGCCTGTAGTATAGGGATTTGTTTGGCTAATTAACTCCGAACCTAGGTCAGGCCCCATCAAGCCAAGAAATGGTTCTGATGCCAGGACTGGAATCTGCATAGATATGTCTGATGCCACATCACTGGAATCCAACTAAAAAGGAAATTGAAGGCTACTTAGATAGAAGAACTCACGAATTTGTGGTGTAGGAGAACATGAATCCATGACTATGAAAGGAAAAGTGGTTAGACTGCTACCTCTACACAGAGATCCATGAAATTTTGTTCACATTTTTCCTTACAAAGATGCACGAGTGGATTGCGAAGCTAGTAGATAGCCAAAGAATATACAGGATCAACAGTCCTATTGTGTGCACCCAGGAATTGGTGCGTAGATTTGAAGCATCAGAGGATAAGATCATGTGTGCCGCTGATCACTATCTCGATGAAATTATAGGAGGATTCATTACTTCATTCACAGTAGACACTTCAGTCAACTACAGCGAGGAAGAGTGACGGTTTCTCAAAGGACAGCGAGGTAAGTATGTTAAGTCTCTGAACACTTGGATTAAGATGTTATTGTGTGAAAAGCAGATTATGTAGTCACAATGATGTTCGGAGCTACGTGAAATGGGAGAATTTACAGAAACGAAGGAAGTTCGGGACTAGAGAGTAGCCCCTTGATCTCACCTCCGTGAGAGAATGAGGAAGAGCTCGTGAAGGTCTTTCCATGAAGTGCGATCCAATTGATAAGGCAGAGGATTCCGCTCATACCACCCCCACCCACACCACCGCTCGTTTCATCGACATCATCTCCATCTTCGCCCATACCACCTCCACCACCCTCGCATTTTAATATGGCAAGCGTGATAAAGTTTCATGTGTTCAAAGGAGTGCGAAATGAAGATCTAGACTAATTTTGGTTTGTAGTAAAAGTTGTCTCGAAAGCATAAGGAATTAGAGACAATAACATTAAGAAAGCAATGTTGGTTAACGCTTTGTAGGGTTGTGCTCTGACCTGGTACATTAAGAACTCAAGTGACCATCCAAATGTAAGAATTGTGACTATCCAAGATGCACTAACTAGGGAGTTTAGCAGGAATGGTTTGTAGCATCGTTATCGCTGCATTTGAGAAACGCGTTGATGCAACAGAGATTGACAACGTATGCTAAAGCTTTAGAAACCACGATGAGGTTGCATGAGACCCCAATGCAAGATCCTAATTTAGGAGTTCAAGAAATCTATGCACAATTGAAAAACTTGTGCCTAGAAATGCAGAGCCTGAAACAAAACAAGACAGCTCAACCAGAAGTGCACGAAGAGTTGTGATGCATGAAATGTAAGGAGCAGGGTCATGACAAGGACCAATTCTTAGTGTTTACAAATTACCTCTTGAGAGGAGGGCTGATGCCAGTAAGACCGAAAGTGCAAGAAAGACCAAGTGCATCGCCTGCTTTGTGCTGCACGATTTCTCAAACAGGAGGAAGGCATGCTACGAACAACTGCCATCTGTTGTAGAAGTACATGCATGCATCACAACAATTTTTCTGTAATTTCTGTAGATCCGTAGGACATGATGAACGAACATGTAGAAGTTATGAGCTAATGATGGATACAACTCCCACCTACAGGGTTCAGGCAAAAACATAGCCCCTAGACCAGCGTGCAGGGATGGCGCGTACTAGATTTTAGGGGTGCAGATGGGGCCGAGGTGGAGGAGGACCTGGAAGAGGTTGCAAACAATTGATATGCTATAATTATGGAGGGCTAGGGCATTACGCCCACGATTGTACAAATCCAACATGTCCATCGTGTTTGTATTATACATTGTTTGATCCCGAGACAGAGGATTGTTCTACCTTAATAGCTAGGATATGCGACAAAGGATCGCTAACACCTCCGTCGACTCAGAAACTATAAATGATGAGGTATAAGCCACTCTGAACCAAATGTGAATATTGTGCTCGGAAGTGGAATCACAATGGAAGATGATAAGGGAAAACAACCAGAGGATGACACTAGGGTTCACAAAGCTCCGGTGAAGGAATCGGAGTTCAATTTGGAGCATGCTAGCGAAACTTTTATGGAATCTAAGAAGAGCTTCGATGATGCCTTCACTTCAGGAAGAAAAGACAGACTAGAGCCAAAGATGGACCCATCAATGGTCACGCTATTCCTAGAAACGTGCATGAAGCTGCTACGCGACAGTAAGGTTGTAAAGGGATTGCACAAGGTCATTAATAGATGTGTAGGGACCACGCAAGGAGGGCCACGCATGGTCTAGAAGATTGGGAAACATAAGACAAAAACTAGAAGATAAATGAGGTTAACCACACTGATTGGAGAATACGAAATGGACCAAGTAATTTTTGACGTAGGATCGAACACAAATGTTCTGCTGAAGCAGACATGGGAATGCATGGGAAGACCAATGCTGCAATGGTCTCCTATTTAGCTACGCATGGTGAACCAACAAAATACAGTACCCCTAAGACAATTTCAAGGAATCACAGTGGATATTGAAGGAGAAAGCACGCTAGCCGATTTTGAGGTGATAGAGAATATTGATGAAAACAATCCCTACCCCACATTCTTAGGAATCGATTGGGCCATTGACATGAATGGGGTGATCAACCTGAAGAAGCGCAGGATGATTTTTGAAAAAAGGTCTCTGCGTGTAGTGATACCTTAGGACCCTGATAAGGGATCGCACTACACTGAGCCAATGCATGACAATGAAAGTGACGATGACTTAGACTACATCTACAAAATAACTATGAGAGAACAAGACTGGGTAAGTCCCACACTAGATGGATGAATTTCATGGGAGCATGGCAGCTCTTGTACTTTAGATTCAGATGAAGAAACATAACGATGGCAGAACAGGTTACATGAGGTAACCACACTTAATTGTAATATGATGACAAGGTCATTGTGTTTTGTTTCCACAGAAATGAGAGATCTACCTACTTATAGTGGATTAGGTGAGGTAGATGGATTCTTAGACAAATTTGAAAATGAGGTACTAGAGAAGCAACGTTTGAAAGACTTGAATTGGGTACTATGTGCTATGCTTGCGAGATGGTGGGGTATGCATTAGGGAAACTTCAAAGACTGGCATGCATGTAGAACGATGATGCGCACATGGTTTGGAAATCTTATAGGGCGAGTGGCAGATGAACGTGAGTGATGCGATGGCCCACACGCACATCTGTGCAGGTGGGTACAGGCGTCTGATAAACAACCCGTGTGGATACACATGAGGTTCGTATTAAGAGAAATGGTCTATAAGTATCAGCTAGGAAGGCAAATGCATGAACAAATCTTCAAGGTGGAATGAAAAAATGGGAAAATAATAAGCACACAGAAGGTTATTCCTACGAGAGCCTTTAATTATGTGTGCGAGCCCTGAATAAGGTATGTAGGGCACAACAAACAGATTGGGACCTGCACGTACTAGCAATTTTATCGACTTATATGGAAATGTGCAAGAAACTCATGGGACATATGCCCTCTAGACTGGGTTGTGGTATGAACTCTGTACTTCCAACGGAGTATCATACGCCTAGTCTGCGCATAACAGCATCTACGAACAAGGAGGATCACTCGACGTTGGAAACTGGAATAACGTGGATGGAAGAAATTAAGGAAGTATGTGTGGGACCTGATGAAGAAATTTAGCAGAATGATCTTTAGCTCCAAGAATTCATGAATGAAAAAATACGGTTCAGGGAGAAAAGCCCCATGGTGGAAGAAGAAGTCAAGAAGCTAGAGGAAGGAGTAAAAAGGGGATTTTCTTAACAAAAAGACTGGGTTGGGGAAACACAATGAACATGATTACAATGATAAATTCGAAGACTATTATTTGGAATTGATCAATTTAATGCCATGGATTAGATTGAATATTACTAAGGTGATCATAAATGGTGGTGTGCTACAAATGGTAAATGGCGCAGTATAGGTATTGAAGTCAAAAGGAGAACTTTTCCGAGAAAAAGCAGATGATGATTAGGTGAAGCCATATATAGGTGGACAACCACCTAACTAGCCATGGGAAGAACAGTCTTAGTGCCGTAGGCAGTTTAAAGGAGGTGCGACACTATAAACTACTATGCTCAGGAGCTGCGTGATGAAGAGGCTGTGCATAGAAACGAAGTGTGACAAGGTCCACGATAGTGCAGGGTTATCTGTGTTGTCCTATGGGTTGGTTGGAAGTGACTGTTATAGTCATTATCCACGATGTGGTATTTCATTTGAGACCAAATGGAGTGAGCGATAGGAAATTAAGACAACTTTATGGGCAATATTTGAGAAAATATGCTGCCAAGGGAGCATTAATGGGGTATATTTGGTGGGAACAGTCAAATTCGAATTCAAAAGATGCTGTAATTGCAAAGGGCTTCCCGGAAAAAACACTTGGACAACTAAGAATTGAGGTGTCGTGTGCCCAAAATCTTCTAACCTGAGACCTGTTTGCCCTGTTAAGAGCACAGTTTGATTATTTGACTACACAGTTGAGTGATTTCTAGACAAACACAATGGAAACCTCTGAAGAAGACTGGGAAATCGGAGAAATGACTATTGAAGAGTCTGCGTAGGCCATGATAGTAGGGGATTCCCCTGAGAGCACTAGGAAAGTTCTAAAAATCCCAAAATCATTTCACACGTTGAGACCGAAGAAAGCCAAAGAATCCATGATTTCAGTACTTGTGTCCCTACGAAACTCGTTGCACACCAAACTAACCATTGAGGAAAAAGGGAAAGCGATTAATTTGGAGACTGATGAGGAGGAAGAAGACCTGAAATATATCATCATATAATAACATGAAGATGAGGGTATGGAGGAAGAAACCGAGGGCACGACCCCTCTAACGCTTGCATATACTCCTATGTGAAAGGGGAAAGCAAAGGTGCCCAAGGACCTGGATGAGAGTAAAAGCCCTCTGCAACTCCGCTGCTGCGGGATGATATCATCTTCGAGGGAGCACACTTGGGAAGGGTGTCGAGCTTAAAATTCGAATATTGGGATCTCACTGACCACGCGAAATTCGCACAGCTAGAGAATTTTCACCTCATGAAGCCAAAGAAACACATCGTGTTGGGGGTTAGAGATTTGGATCCGTGTAAGTGGTTGCATGGGGTTGAAAAGGTAGGGTTGTTAAACCTTCTCTAGGTGCCACACTGCCATCACGCCCTAGTAACTATCTTCATCATCAGGAAGCTACTTTTCCTGGTGCACGATGGGTGTTTGTGGCTAGATGAGCCCATCCCCATCATGGACCACCTGATACATAGAATCACCTGACTCCCTGTTGTGGCCACCAACAACCCCCCTTTTTATTTAGTGTTATTACTAATACTAAATAAGTGGGGACCCTTAGTCAAAAAATAAAAAAAATGAATTAGTGCTTGAATTTCTTTTTTTTAATAAAACTTACCATCATAAACATAGGAAAATACCTTTGAAAAATATAAAAAAGCTTAAGTTTCATGATGAGGAAAGATAAAATCACTCCTTAAGAAATATCGCATCGCAAAAAGGATAACACGATGCCTTCTTACAAGCCAAATTCTAAGATTGTGAGATTGTGATGCGAGATTACATATTAAAAATCATATATATCACATTGCATGCCTTAAAATGCACTTACGCTGAAAAACCGCAAAAAACACTGATATGTGATGACGCATATCACAAAATCACACCTCGCAAGAAATACATTAACAAAAAATGGTCATATACTACGATTATGCAATATTGCGATGTCGCGATATCGCAATAGAGTAACAGAGTGATCTTACGATAGAGCATCACAATGATATTGCGATATTGCGATCTTATGATAATATGATGCAGCGATCTGCGACATTGCAAAGCAAATCGTAAAATCGCTCTATCGCAAAATATTTCGGCTCACTATTCGAGAACACTTTTTCCATAAAACAAGACCTAGTTATGCGCTTTAATGCTAATTAATGAGTAAGTCGCCAGTGGTTAATGAAATATGATTTTGTGTTTATCAAGAATCCAGTTCACGTTAGGTGATATACTTTTGCATGTCTTCGACATTTAAATCTTTCCTGTGACTTTCCCTTATCATTACTCTCACTTCACTTGTAAACTGCAGGAACAGAGAACAAAGAACTATACAAAGCAGTATACATAAAACTATGGGGAAGAAAGGGAAGGCTCTAATGTCTGAAGATAAAGAAATGGTGCCCTTGCACACAGACACCGCCTCTAACAGAGACGTGGGTATTACCACTTGGGAAGGCATGTATAATCTACTTGAGGAAGAGAATCCCAAGGTAATGGAGTTTACGGCTATTGCAGGTTCACAGGGTTCTTCTAAGGCATCATTTGCAGATTTAGCCTGTTCGTTCTTGCACAGGATAGCGGCAAGGCCCAAAATTCCCCCTACATAGATATGGTTAAATGGGTACTGGAAAACACTGCCATCAAAAACAAATAACTCAAAACTCAGGGTCAAGAACTTATGGGATCATTATCTTCACAAAATGTGAGCTTTACATCTGTTAAAAGAAAACACGCAAGAGGCGAAAATCGCACCAAGGAAGTCTGGATCAAGAAATGGAGGTAGTTTCTGATGCACAATTAGTGCCTAGGGCTAATTGCGCATCGCTGAGTAAAACTTCTTGAAATGGAAAGCTTCTAATTGCTCAGCTACTTGTAAGCTCCAGAAATTCGGAAAGAGTACGTTAAAGATAAAAAGGTAAAACTTGAATCCGAAAATCAATTGTAATGGTTAGAAATATCCTCAAAGTAGTATTTGTATAGGTACAACACTTGCAAGCGCGCTAGAGATAGAAGGCTCAAGAAAAGGAATAATTAATCAAAGGATTAACTAAGTTGAATTGGGATTCTTACTGGACATATTTAGTAAAACTAAACAGCTAGTATATGACTCTCAAAATCCTCATCAATTCCGCCGAAAAGATGGCACCAGTCTTACTGATTCCATTTTCACAAGGCAATAAAAGGCTGAAGTCGGCCAACCAACTCTTCTCAAGCAAATGATGAATGCTTGAAATTTTAAGGAGCAGATATAAAAATAGTTAGATGTTAGTTTTAGATTTAATTTTAGAAATAGTTTTGCCTTATCTTTGCCTAGAAAAAGGACAACCATTTAAAATGTATCCTATATTTTTGTAATAATTTATTTTTAGATGCAGTTAGTAGTATTTAAAACCTTATCATGCATTTAAAGAAGGGCCCAGAAATTTATCAAAAACTTGTGCTCAGAACATGCACTTTTGCACCCTCCGAGGAGGTTTTGATGAATGAATGGAACATGATTTATTGATTTTCATATTTAATATCTGCTACTAATGTTGCACTTCTATACTCTTAGTGGATGTTGGATTAAGAAGGGATAAATCATTATTGCTTGAAGCTCATGATTAGAACTAGTTATAAACGGTACTTCTATCTCTTAACTATTTCTATCTCTTGTGTTAAAGTGATATTCAAGTTTAGTTGTTTATATTAACGTGTGAATGTCTGAGTTATCATTTGGCACTTTTGTACGGTGATAGCCATTTATTTCTGCTTAATGTATGATTAGCTTACTGTGTGATATGTTTTTCACAACTGTTTTGTCTAACTTTTATGCGAAGTGGTTTATCTATATTGAATTCTTTTCTTATGACAGTTGAATGATCTTTATTATCAATTGTTATTTGAAATCATTTTAAATCGCATAGCAGAAAGATTACACCCTGGGTTAGTATAGACTTAGATATTTCTGTTTATTAGAATAGAATTGCACGTCACTGGATTAAGGTTAGAATTAGAGCATCTTAATTAGGGACTGTTAGATCAGAAATATCAAATTCTACACACACACACTCATAAATTGGGAAAGTGTTCCCATATCCCTAGTCAGACCCACCATACCAAACGGAAAAGGAGTTTCCAACCAAGGTCCGAACAGGGTGGGTATCCCCCTTGTTGTTGACCCGATTTTCGGGGCTTCACCATATTTGGTGCTAGAAGGAGGGCCCAAAATATGAATGACAAGTAAGTCCAAATCTAAATACCATTCCGAGAGTAAATCACCCTCACCATCTCCCCCGACTTCTCCATTGCATCTAAAATCTTTAAATCCACAGGCAGAAGTCATAGGATCGATAGTCACTGCTACAAACCCTGACATTTCAGAACAATCCACTATTGAAGCTCCTAAAGTTAAATATCTGATTCACAAACTTCAGCGATTTTCTATATCCCCTCCAAGATCTGATAAATCTCAAGGCAACGTGACTTCGGAATATAACCCTGCTCATCCTTTGACCAGATTAAAGAGCGAAAAGTTTGGTGTTCAGCCAACTGAGTTACCTCTACCCACTAGGAAGAGAGCAAGGAAATCACCTCAAGGGTCCGATAGCAAGACTCTTTCATCATCATCATCCTTTTCAACTTCTTGACCGCGAAGTCAACCATCCACTCCACCACTTCAGATCATTGTCCACCAATCTACTGGTACTTCTACATCTCCCTCTCAATGAGCCGGATTCATAATATCCTCATCTTCTCAACCTCAGGGATAATCTTATGCACTTCCCTCTGTTAGTGGATCAGCGATGGCCCAATCTCCATGGAACAACCCAGGTGCAGTCTTAATGCCTTCACCCTTGAGTCAGCTACCACCCCATCCTGAAAAATGGTTGCCTAAGTTTAATCCTGAAGAAGGAATGCTAGCGGAAGAGCATATTAATAACTTTATGCTATCCATAGCTCTTAATGGATTTACTAATGAAGATGTTGTCATTCGAATTTTTCCTTATACTCTTCAGAGAATAGCTCGATCATGGTATTTTTCATTACCATCTGGATCTATCACTATTTGGATATCTTCCAAGAACAATTCCTCATTAAATTTGGTGATGATAGGTCTACAGCGACGTTAATTAGTGACCTTTCAAATCTTAGGGCTGAGTCAAAAGAACCTATCAAAGATTTCAATTCACATTTCAATAAACTATTAAACAAAATTCCTACTACTTCCAAGCCCAACAAAGAAGTGCGAAGTGAATGGTACATCATTGCTTTTCCATCAAACATAACAATCTTCGAGGACAGGGCTAACAAGACAACTTTAGTCGAAAATATGAAAGAAGAAATAGTTGTAGAGAAGCGTATTATAGCTCTTGAAAAGAAAACCACGATGGAAGAACGGAAATCAAAGAAGGTTACCTTCAAAGAAGATCCCAAGAAAAAGCAATCGAAAGATCCATTCGATTTAGAAGGATTGCAAAAGGTTTTGAAGACCATGTCTAACGAGATGGTCGAAATTAAGAAACAAGTGGTAGAAAAATCTTCAAAAAATCCCTATATACCTTTTAAAAGAAACCGTTCGACTAATTCAAAGCCCCCCAATGCTATTACGAGTGCTGAATCCAAAGAAGAAGAAGAGGCAATCGCTACTGAAGGGCAAATCGATGAAGAAGAAGTTGTAGAGTTACAAGGAATGTGGGATTTCATCCTCCCACAAGAAGAAGATCAAGAAGCATCCCCAGTTAGTACACAAAGTAGAAATCAACTTGATCCTCCTCAAACTACCCCTAAACCAAAGAGCGCAAGCTCGACGATGAAGGATAAAGTCGCAGCCAAGAAAACGACACCCAAAGCGACTCAAACCAGCCCAGTCCAAATAGATTCATCTACTCCATCTAAAACGCTGATCATTTCGAATGAAATGGAGTACAATATTATGGAAGATATGAAAAAGACTAGGGCGAACATCACTCTTTATGAATTGAGCAAGTTAAAACACCAGCAAAAGATACTTTTGAAAGAATTACATGCTGTCCCAATTGCACCTTTGCTTGCTCCTGTAATTTCTCAAGCTTCCCACGATATGGAAAGACCTCCGACTAATGTGATTAACAAATTTGATCCAAACAACATCCCGTTAGTTGGAGGAAGATCGAGATCTCATACTCCCCCACTTCTTCTTACTTATGAAATTTTTAATAAAAATGTGCATAATTGCTTAGTGGATTTGGGAGCTTCATCGAGTATTTTACCAAAATAAATATGTACAAAATTGAACGTTCGACCACAAAGATCTGTTGTGCACATAGTCTAACTAGATCAATTGCAAGTCGAAGTTATTGGTGAATTAAGTCAGGTTACCATAAGGTTGTCATCCAAACCAAAGGTATGTCAAGTTATCGACATTTTAGTTGCTGATATTTCAGAATTTTATCGCTTAATTCTTAGCAGAGATTGGTCAGAAAAACTTCATGGATATTTCGCAACTGACTGGTCTCACATGTGGCTACCTTACAATGGTAAACCTAATCAAATAAAAGTTGAACGAGAAAGACATCGGAAATACATAGTAATGGAGCTAGAGGGGGAGAATGAACCAGTAGCATATAACAATAGTATTATTGGAAATTACTTAGTAGATTCTTTCCTAGGGAATTTTAATGCTCATACATCACCTTATTTAGAACATTTTGTTTTATCCCAAATCGAAAACATTTCTCAAACAAATAGTTCTAATTGTATTAACTTTTTAGATAGTCCTGTAAATAAATCTTTATTTTGGAAATTATTTTTTAATGGTTCTAAATCTAACAAAGGAGCAGGAGTAGGATGTGTGCTAGTTAGTCCAGAAGGAGATAAAACTATGTTAAGTTGTAGAATCGAATTTGATTGCACCAACAATACTGCAGAATATGAGGCTTTAGTCCAAGGGTTGTACAAAGCAATCGGATTAAACGTCAAATACCTTCAAGTTTTCGGAAATTCTGAAATTGTAATTATACAGGTACGTAATAATATACATTGTTTATCAGGTCATTTAAAACATTACCAGTCTTTAGTTAAATATCTAACTGAACACTTTATAGAATTTAATATTTCATCAATTCCGAGACTCCAGAATGCAAGTGCAGACCTTTTAGCTAACATAGCTTCCAAACTTATCCCTTCAGAAGATTTTAGCCCTGATAGATTCTCAATAGAATTAATCTTTAGACCTTCTATTCCTGATAACATTACAAATTGGAGAATTTTCAATGACAATCCTGACATCGTGAGTTTTCTCACATCTGAAGGATCTTACACCAATCAAACAATTGATGAAGACCAACATGACCGACAATTGCAACAAGATAGCACTAAAAATGCTATACCTAAGTCGGTAGTCAAGTTAGAAAACCTTTATGATTTGAAAGATCGGTTTAAAAGATCTACCAATTCGAAACTCCAAAGTTCAACTTTGAACTACAAATTAATAAATCTAGGAACTGATACCAAACCACAGAACATCAATCTAGGCCTTGGCCTAACTCCTGAAGAAAAATTAGCATATATTCGTCTTTTGAGACAATGCAAATTTTTTTTTTCTTGGAGTTATGATGAACTTAAAACGTATGACACTTCCATTATCCAACATACTATTCCAATAATAGATGATGAAAAACCAGTCCAACAAAAGTTGAGAAAAATCTATCCCAATCTAGAAAACCAGATCAAATCTGAACTCAACAAGCTATTGAAAGCCAAAATAATCTTTTCCATTCGACATTCCAAATGGGTCTCCAATATGGTTCCCGTTAGAAAGGAAAACAGAGATATAAGAATCTGTATTGACTTTTGAAATCTTAATAAAGCCTGCCAACAGGATAATTTTCCTTTGCCTCCTATGGAAAAAATATTACAGGCAGTCACTGGGTCGGAATTAATGTCCTTTTTGGATGGATTCTCAGGATATAATCAAGTGTTGGTACATCCTGATGATCAATTAAAAACCACATTCAGAACCAAATGGGGCACCTACGCATATCAAAAAATGCCTTTTGGTCTGATCAATGCTGGTGCTACATTTCAGAGGGCCATGGACATCACGTTCAAAGGTTTAGTTAATAAATTTGTGGTAATCTATTTTGATGATATAACTGCCTATTCCAAGAAATGAAGCAATCATCTTAGAGATTTAAAACAAATCTTCCAACATTGTTTGAAGTATGGAATTTCACTTAACCTGAAAAAGTCCTTTTTCGCATTAAGTGAAGGAAAACTTCTAGGATTCATAGTGTCAAAATCTGGAATTCACATTGATCCTGACATAATCAAGGAGATTTCTAAAATATCCCTACCTCACAAAAAAAAATCCATGCAATCTTTCCTTCGCCAGATAAATTTTGTAAAGAGATTTGTTCCAGAATTTTCAAGAATCGTGTCTCCTTTACAAGCAATGATAAAAAAGAACTCAAACTTCAGATGGGGCCAAGACGAATATGAGGCATCCAATCTGATCAAACAAGCAATTGTGAATGATCCATCTTTGGCAACTCTAAATTTTTCAGAGCCTTTTATTTTATATATATTTGCATCTGACAGATCATATGCTTTGATACTCACTCAAACTAATCAAGAAAAAGCAAAGGCTCCGATCGATTTCTTCAGTTCAAATTTACAAGGGGCTGAATTAAATTATTCATATGTGGAGAAACAAGCTTATGTTGTTTTCAAAGCAATCAAATATTTCAGACCCTTTCTACTCAAAACCCATACAAAAATTATTGTACCATTTCTAGCGGTAAGGAATCTATTAGTGCAAAAGGATGTGGGTGAGAAAAGAGCCAATTGGGTTACTGCCTTACAGGAATATGATGTAGAAATCAAACCAGCAAATATTGTAAAAGGTCAAGGCTCTTGCAAAATGTTGGCCAGAGCATCGCTTATATCTGAAATTCTATCTGCAAACATAAAAATGTATGAGGTAAGCCTAAACAATAATGAGTCATTATATGTTGATATCATTTATTATCTAAAGAATGGATGCGCTCCTTCACACCTCGATCATACCAAGAAAAGAGCTCTAAGGTTGAAAGCCAAACAATATCAACTCCTGAACGATGTTCTTTTTAGAATAAATTATGATCTATTCTCCTTAGATGTCTTGAGGAATTTGAAGCTAAAAAAGTTTTACAAGAACTCCACGATGGGCGAGCAGGTGGACACTATGCTAGAGATGCTACTACACATAAGATCTTACAAGCAGGCTATTACTCGCCCACATTATTCAAAGACTCACATAATTACATGAGGAAGTGTCAAGTCTGCCAAACCACTGCTGGGAGATAGAAGAAACCATCCTTGCCACTACAACCAGTCAACATTGAACAACCTTTTGATCAGTGGGGATTGGATATAATAGGTGAGATTGTTCCTCACTCTTCCGAACAACATAGATATATCCTTATAGCAATAGATTACTTTACTAAATGGGTAGAAGTAGTTCCTCTCATGATGGCTAATGCTGAACATATCGTTGAGTTCATAGATCAATTTATAATCACCAAGTTTGGGTTGCCTTCCGCTTTAATTTTTAATAATGCATCATACTTTTCTGGAAACGCAATGACTAAATTTGCACTCAAAAGAGGTTTCAAACATAAATATTCTACCAATTTCTACCCACAGAGGAATGGGTTAGCTGAATCTACAAATAAAAACCTAATTAGAATTATCAAATGGACACTTGACCAAAATCATAAAAATTGGCATAAGTCTTTAATATATGCTCTATGGGCACATCGAATAACGCAAAAAGCCTCCATTGACACTTCTCTGTTCAATTTAGTTTATGGAAAAGAAGTGGTTCTTCCAACTCATTTAGCAATTCCCTCTCTGTCTTTAGTTCAATATATTGATGAAGTACCAACTTCCTCCTTACAGCTAAGGCAAATGGAAATAATTAAATTAGAAGAACAACGAGAACAGGCCAAAAGAACTCATGCTCATCACCAAGCATTAGTGAAATCCTCTTTTGATTCAAACATGATGACTAGAAAAGATTTTCAAATGGGAGATCTAGTTTTAAAATGGGACAAGGCCCATGAAGAAAAGGGGAAACATACAAAATTTCAACAAATGTGGCTTGGCCCTTTCCAAATCATAGAAGTCATAGGTCCATCCACTTTTATGTTGTAGGATTTCATAGGAAAGAGAGATTCTTTACTTGTTAACGGACAGATCCTTAAGAAATATTTTTCTTAGAAGATTATTCTTCTATTTTGTAAATTAGATTTTTATTTTCATAAATAAAACCAGTTGTGAATGGTTACATTAGAGATTTACGAAAAAGACACCAATTCTCTTTCAAATTTTGTTTTTCTCTTGTATAAATAGAAAATCTTTTAGAAAATTGATCTTTATTATTGAAAGATAGAGTTAAAGACTCTAGCCTAGAAATGATACTAGTTTCAACTTCGTAAAGGTTGATGAAAATGACCTTTAGTGAGACATTGTTTTATATCAGTCCAATGAAAGGTATCAATAACAAAACAAAGATTCTCTGTAGAAAAGTTCTGTCCAAAATCTCTACTATTTTCGTCCAGAGCTATCTTAAGGAAACAATGACTTCCTCCCTACTTAGGAAATTACAACTTTCAGAGAAACAATCCAAGCATACACTTTATCTTAAAGAGTGAGAGGTCTCATCCCGAGCCGGCTTATCATAATCACAGCTATTATAACTTGCTAACTTTGCCAATATTGCATACCATAACAGGGCAATGACTTAAGATTGTTGCAATCAAAAGACAAGGGGTCTCATCACGAGCCATTTTGTTCAGCAAAGTTATAAATCAAGTGAATGACTGTGTCATAAATTGGCCATCAAACCAAGACATTGTTCTTTAAGAGTAAAAAAGAAAAAGAAAGCAATAAGTGTGGATATGGATTTCTCTTTGAAAATTGTATATTTCTCTAAGTAGGATACATGATCATTATTGGGTAACAGGTAACCCTCTCGAGGCTATGAATGCCTATTGGCAGCTGAGGCTCTACGTACGACAAATGAGCATATTTAAAACTAGTTTACAGAGAAGGCTTTGTTTTATCTTTATAAACCAAGTAATGACTGATGTAGATACAAGGACTAGCTTGAGGGAGAAAATAATCAAAGTTGGAAATGGAAGAAACAAAATATCGTTGACAGATTAAAGCATAGTGTACTTTATCTTTCTATAATAAAGTTTAACTTTCTGGAAAATTCCCTGTTTTGGAAGTTTTAGAAAATTCAAAAGAAAGACAGAGATAGCTAGTTCTTCCAAGTGAATCGCCAATTGTTGTGGCCACCAACAACCCCCCTTTTTATTTAGTGTTATTACTAATACTAAATAAGTGGGGACCCTTAGTCAAAAAATTAAAAAAAATGAATTAGTGCATGAATTTCCTTTTTTTTAATAAAACTTACCATCATAAACTTAGGAAAATGCCTTTGAAAAAACTAAAAAAGCTTAAGTTTCATGATGAGGAAAGATAAAATCACTCCTTAAGAAATATCACATCATGAAAAGGATAACACGATGCCTTCTTACAAGCCAAACTCTAATATTGCGAGATTGCGATGCGAGATTACATATTAAAAATCATATATATCGCATCGCATGCCTCAAAATGCACTTACGCTGAAAAGTCGCAGAAAACACCGATATGCGATGACGCATATCACAAAAATGCACCTCCCAAGAAATACATTAACACAAAATGGTCATATACTACGATTATGGGATATTGTGATTATGCGTTATTGCGATGTCACAATATCACGATAAAGTGGCAAAGCGATCTTACGATAGAGCATCACAATGATATTGCGATATTACGATCTTACGATAATGCGATGCGGCGATCTGCGACATTGCAAAGCAAATCGTAAAATTGCTCTATCGCAAAATCTTTCGGCTCACTATTCGAGAACACCTTTTCCATAAAACGAGACATAGTTATGCACTTTAATGCTAATTAATGAGTAAGTCGCTAGTGGTTAATGAAATATGGTTTTTTGTTTATCAGGAAGCGAGTTCACGTAAGGTGATATACTTTTGCATGTCTTCGACATTTAAATCTTTCTTGTCACTGTCCCTTATCATTACTCTCACCTCACTTGTAAACTGCAGGAACGGAGAACAAAGAACTATACAAAGTAGTATATAGGAAACTATGGGGAAGAAAGTCTAGGCTCTAATGTCTAAAGATAAAGAAATGGCACCCTTGTACACAGACATCGCCTCTAACAGAGACGCGGGTATTACCACTTGGGAAGGCATGTATAATCTACTTGAGGAAGAGAATCCCAAGGTAATGGAGTTTACGGCTATTGCAGGTTCATAGGGTTCTTCTAAGGAATCATTTGTAGATTTAGCCTGTTCGTTCTTGCACAGGATAGTGGCAAGGCCCAAAATTCCCCCCTACATAGATATGGTTAAATGGGTACTGGACAACACTGACATCAAAAACAGATAACTCAAAACTTAGGGTCAAGAACTTATGGGGCCATTATCTTTACAAAATGTGAGCTTTACATCCGCTAAAAGAAAACACGCAAGAGGCAAAAATCGCACCAAGGAAGCTTGGATCAAGAAACGGAGGCAGTTTCTGATGTGCGATTAGCGCCTAGCACTAATCGCGCATTGCTGAGTAAATCTTCTTGAAATTGAAAGCTTCTAATTTATCAACTACTTGTAAGCTCCAGAAATTCGGAAAGAGTACGTTAAAGATAAAAAGGTAAGACTTGAATCCGAAAATCGGTGGTAATTGTCAGAAATATCCTCAAAGTAGTATTTGTATAGGTACAACACTTGCAAGCAGGCTAGAGACAGAAGGCTCAACAAAAGGCAGAATTAATAAAAGGATTAACTAAGTTGAATTGGGATTCTTACTGGACATATTTAGTAAAACTACACAGCGAGTATATGACTCTCAAAAGCCTCATCAATTCCGTCGAAAAGATGGCACCAATCTTACTAATTCTTTTTTCATAAGGCAATAAAAGGCTGAAGTCGGCCAACCGACTCTTCTCAAGCAAATGTTGAATGCTTGCGATTTTAAGGAGCAGATACAAAAATAATTAGATGTTAGTTTTAGATTTATTTTTAGAAATAGTTTTGCTTTATCTTTGCCTAGAAAAAGGATGGTCATTTAAAACGTATCATATATTTTTGTAATAAGTTATTTTTAGATGTAGTTAGTAGTATTTAAAACCTTGTCATGCATTTAGAGAAGGGTCTAGAAATTTATCAAAAACTTGTCCTCAAAACATGCACTTTTGCACCCTTCGAGGAGGTTTTGATGAATGAATGGAACAGGATTTATTGAATTTTGCATTTAATATATGCTACTGATGTTGCACTTCTGTACTCTTAGTGGATGTTGGATTAAGAAGAGATAAATCATTATCACTTGAAGCTCATAAGTAGAACTAGTTATAAATGGTACTTCTATCTCTTAACTGTTTCTATCTCTTGCGTTAAAGTGATATTCAAGTTCAGTTGTTTATATATTAATGTGTGAATGCCTGAGTTATCATTTGGCACTTTTGTATGGTGATAGCCATTTATTTATGCTTAATGTATGAGTAGCTTACTGTGCGATATGTTTTTCACAACTGTTTCATCTGACTTTTTATGCGAAGTGGTTTATCTATATTGAATTTTTTTCTTATGACAGTTGAATGATATTTATTATCAATTATTATTTGAAATCATTTTAGATCGCATAACAGAAAGATTACACCCCGGGTTAGTATAGACTTAGATATTTTTGTTTATTAGAATACAATTGCATGTCATTAGATTAAAGTTAGAATCAGAGCATCTTAATTAGGAACTGTTAGATCAGAAATATCAAATTCTACACACACACACACTCATAAATTGGGAAACTGGTCCCATATCCCCAGTCGGACCCACCATACCAAACAGAAAATGAGCTTCCAACCAAGGTCCAGACCAGGTGGGTATCCCCCTTGTTGTAGACCTAATTTTCAGGGCTTTAACACTCCCATGTAAAGGAGAAGACCCAATAGACATTTCAGATGGAAAAACCAACGACATGGCCATCGCAAAGGCTATGAAAAATAAGTATAAGCTAGAGAAGAAGAAGTGGGGATATACTACATCTAGTATTAACAATGACGTAGTCAAGGTTGTAACTCAAATACTCGTGGGAAATGTTATGCAGAAGTACCACATGGATGAGGTGCCCACGCTGGTGATCGCACTTGCCAAGCAATCAACAGAGGGGATCTAGTTTAACTGGTCTGAATATCTATGCCATGAGTTCCTGGAGAATTTTCGTGAGGCACAGGAATAGGGGAAAACCTTCCACTATGCATGGCTTCTACTATCCATACTGCTGGTGGCTAGAGAAGTACCAGAGGACAACTAGTTCCCCACAATTGCGAGGGATTTTCTGGAGGCCGCGAAGTACACTTCGCTATGGGCTACCAAAGATGTACATAGGATCCGAGATAGTAAAACATTCTAGGTGTTTATTGAGATGAACATTAGAATGGGGATTAACCACAAGTTGCGGTTATCACCTGTTGTCTACAATAGCGTAAAAAATTTCGTAGAGTTTAAAGAAGACTTTCATCACATCTACCTCAAGGTGCACAAGGACCCTGCAAAGCAGTGGAACGAACTTCCATATATGGCCACAGATAATGTGATCTTTGATGTACTCAAGACATGGCTACCAGAATGGTGCACTATAGACATCTCTGTGATGGGAGCAGAGAAGTCTATTGTGCAGAGAAAGGAGGAGGCAAAACTTCATGTGGCATAGTTGGTGGAAAGGAGGAGAAAAGAGGTAGAAACAACAAAGGCACAGGAAGTGCAGGCTACTGTGTAGACCACAATTGCACAACAGAAGGTAGCAATAGAAGCACAGCAGGCAGTAGCAGAAGCATAGCGGTAGCAGACAAGGAGTGTGAGGGCCAGAATTTGCCCTCTCTTGAGGAGGAATAGGAGAAGGGGATAGAGACAGGGGAGGGTGGCGCGGACCCATAAGTGATGTCAACACAGTTGAAGCACCAGTGCCCAATAGAGTACATGGGGCAACAAAAGAAGGTAAAGCCATAAAAGCTTCCTTTCGACCTGATCATGCTTACCGAAGGGGATCTGAATGATATAGGTGAGATGGTGCACGATGCCACCACAGAGACCCTTCAATAGTTCTCGGAGGAGAACTAGATTATGTTTCGGACCCTCCACTCATAGATTCAGGAGTTGCATGTGCACACTCCTCAAGTGGGTACACTCTCAACTAGCCTCGCAGTAGGGACAGCCGCAACCGATGAAATGTTGCGCACTTACACAACCAATATAAGAGTGCTACTAAAGGGGACATTGGTTACAAAAAATGAGACTGATAGGCCTACGTTCAGTGCATTAAAAGGAATGGGGCTCAACATGGTTGTGCTTCCACGAGAGACAGTCTATCTTCTACAAGATGGGATTACTGCAAAACTACGGGCTCGGTAGAGCCACGCGCTACAGGTGTTGAGCGAGAAAAGGGTCAACATGGAGTAGTTTAGTTTGTAACCCAACGAGGTTATATCTCAGAATAGGCAAATGGTGCAGGTAATCGAATAATTCTGCCATATGGTCCCTGAGTTGGCCATCCCAGAAGGGGCACTCGGAAAGGTGCGCATCTAGAGATTAGCAATAGGGGTGTGTAGGCACGACAAGAGATGGCCAAAGTTAAGCTAGAACTGAACCTCCAGATGACAGATTTTCGGTTGAAGGCACAACCCTCAACTCCTCCATAGGTAGAGAACAGTGCGGTAGTGCCATCACAACATGCATGGAGGAGATCAACAGTGCAGTAAAGGACTGCATCAAGATGTTGGAGGAGTCATTTGAGGTTCTCACCGCTTTGCAAGAAGACCCGAACATACAACACTTGGAGATAGAGGCACATGAGCTGTAACAATAGTATGATGATATAAAAGGGACTGCATAGATTGTGGCCCTTACACAGAGGCTTACACGAATGCAACAGGCCAAGGCACTTAAAGAGCAGGTAGACGTGGCACGAAACAAAGAAGAATTTTTAAAGCCACGCATCTAACAATGGATTGATGATTCCTTTGTTATCACAGCAACAATCGAAGGCAAGTTCATGGAAATGTAGGGAACACATGCATAATTGGAAGGAAGCAGTTCAACAGTTTCTGAACGGCGTGTACAGGAGATACAACAGGCAACGGCGCAGTGCACTACCAGCCTCACATGAGCCCAAGTAGAATTAGGAGGTTTCCGCACAAAGATCTCTACACCAATTGAGTGACTCGAGGACAAGTCACGATGTTTGTGTTGGGGGCCTATTGGGCACAAGATCCCCCAAGGCAAGTTTTAGGGCTTAAAGCCCAAGTTTGGACTAAGTCTACTGCAAAGAATCTGCAATTTGTGGGCACAAAGCACGAAGATTGTAAATGAGTCAGATAGTTTTCCGCGCTCAATTTGGTTATGTAATGTTAGCTTAAGAGATCTACCCATGGTCCATGGACCATGTGATTGTATAAATAGAGTGGGGCTCTAAGTTGTAAGGGGAATAAGAGAAAGAGATCAATCTAAGATGAATTAAGTCTAAGTTGAAGTGTAGAGTTGAATATTTTTGGTTGTAGAGTAGGAGAAGGCTCTAAAGTTGAGTGCAGAGAATTTTAGTAGTCTGTAGCTAAGAGATCACCCCTGAAGCTGAGTGCACAAAGGCCTAGTAGTCTGCAGGTGAGTGCATGAACCCCTGCAACTAAGTGCATAGGGTGAGTCAAGTTTGTAACCAATTGAAGAAGTAATAAAAGAGAAGTTACTTATCATTTTGTGTATCTTTTCTGGTTTATGCATTACATTATATTGGGTATGAATTACAAGTTGACTATTTAAATGTTGCGCGAACTTACATGAATGTGTTGAATAAGTAAATATAATATAAGTGTCCGTTTACGTAAAGCTAACTAACACTAATAAAAAGATAAGTAATATCGACAATGTAGCTTAGGGAATTACCACAGATTGCTGCTCTAGCAATGTGAAAGCACCACAATCCTGGGTTAGGACTATGTGAAGGTGATTTTAACAGATCGAAAAGGTATCAAAAGTTAGGAAAGTGCATGAAGCCACTTGTGCAAAGCCAACCCTAAGTTGAGCTAAAGCGACACCTCAAGCATCTCTAGGGTGTGGAAACTTGGTTTCAGCATCCCCCCATACTACTTCGAGTGAGACCTCGATCTGTACTCCACGGGATGTTGCCAAAACGGCGAGTAGTACAGGGATTTGTTTGGCTAATTAACTCTAAAATTGGGTCGGGTCCCATCAAGCCAACATAGAGGTTGGACCATTAACAATTACTGCAATGTCATGGATGAAAGACTTCTTTTCAAAGCATGGATTCTTCCTCTCCCTCAGTATATGACAAGTACTTATCTCCTTGATCTTTATGCGAAACTAAAAGTCAAACAAAATCATAACGAGTCAATATAGATTTTCTTAGGGCCTTCGGTCCACGTTACGTCTTACGGTCTTGACCTGCCTGAGAGAGGGGGGGAACCACCTTACTAGATAATAGTAGACTGCATGAGTGTCAATGGTAGGGTAGGCGTGCATGTGTTTTATTTTTCTATACAAGGTTTGGTTTATTATATCTCACTTGGATTTACTATGTGTCTATTTGGCTCCACCTCTATGATCTCTCTAACACTTTCAAATAAAGACACAATACATATTCCAGATAATTTCTCAAGACGATAAATCTACAACTCATATAGAGAATATGTAGAAGGTGTTGAAGGAGATGGTAATATTATCACGTATTCATATTTTACAAGGATATGGAGGAATGAATTCAATAATGTTCGTATTCCTAAGAAGATAAGGATGGGGATTTGCAATACATGTGCTTCTCTTGAATGAAAAAGAGATGAATTTCAAGGGGCAGAAAGAGGTATGCATTCATAACATTATTTTTAAAAGCTGGATAGTTAGTAACTATGAAAATATATTTATTAGTAAATTTATTTTATTTTACGTGTAGTTTCCATTGTCAAAGCACTTCAAGAGCATCAAAATCACCAAATAGGTGAAAGACAAAAGTTGTATAAACATAGAAAAAGGTGTTATGATAGTCCAAATAAATATTTGGGTTTGATAATTGATTATATGGTCCAAAAGAAAACACTTCTGCCACATTTTGTCTACACACCAAAAAATTTACAAGAAAATTTTATTCACTTTCACGTGGTTAGTTGTATGGTCTTTAACGGGAAGATGTTTCCAAGGGTTTACTTCATAGCTCCAAATATTCATCACGACGCAAATCCTAGAATAACTATAATCCATGATGTGCTTTGCCATTGTCTCGTATTCTTCCTGAAATTTTGTATTTGCAATTAGACAACACAAGTCATGAAAATAAAAATCAAGTTCTTTTTCGATATCTAAACATGCTTGCTCAATTGAGAATTTTAAAAGGTAAAGGTTGGTTTCCTTCTTGTTGGGCACACTCATGACCATATTGATCATATATTTAGTCATTTTTCAGTATGAGTGAGGAGGAATAATGTTGGGAGCCTTCCATCATTAGCTGAATGTAGTAAGAAAGAATATATTCTAGAGCCTGTTTTTCATGTGATGGAGGAAACTATTGACATGTGAAGGTTTATTTTGGGATTACATGTTGAGGAGAAATGCATTGAACAGCTTAATGACATTAGCTTCCAACATCAATTTCATATCAAAAAAATTGATGGCAAAACACTTATATGGGGCAAGAAGCATTCAACCATTGTAGAATGGGGGTCGTCGTCACGTTTAGCATTTTTGAAGTTCATTCTAGATCATCCAATATTTGCATCAAAGATAATATTATTACAATCAATTCTTGAACTCAATAATGCACGAAGGCATAAGAGAGAGACAAATTATTCTGAATGTGTGGAAGAAATAAAAAAATGAATTAGAGATACATATGACTACTTTGATGTTGCTGATTCATTTTGGTGGGAGTCTTTTTTCAATGGTCAAAGTGATATAATCTCAATATCATGAAATGAATATACACTTTTGAAGACTCCATTTATTTGGCCTCAAAATATGCCAAATGTATAGGAGGAAAGGCACATTCTTGAACAACAACAATCTCAAGGCATTATTAATTCTCAACATGAAGAGGAAAGAGAAAGGTATATTAGTTCTAGAAGATCGTGTGCACAATGTGAAGCCATGGAAGACCTTTACACGGGTTCTGTGGAAGATGTTAAGGAGGGTTGCATGATAGAATTATTAGCATATGGAGATCCACTTGGCTATCCATTTTAGGTTGTGAAGGTTATAAAAGTCATTAAAGAAAATGAGGATATTACAACTGTTGAGGTACATCGGTATGCCACAAATACCCACCCATTCAATGGTGTGTACAAGCAAGAGATGGTAGTTGATAAAAAAATTCACAAAAAGCGAAAAATAAAGGGTACAAATATAAATCATCGCCGCAGATACCTACTAAAATGAGAGGATGTTGACATACTTGTCTATGACTTCAATTTAACAAAGAGAGGAACTCTTCACTTCAAGACCATAGATATTTTGAAGAAGTTGCTACCAGAAGGAATAATGTTGAGATGGGAATATGTTGAACCTAGTTGTAGATCTAGAAGACGTTTGAAACCTGAAATGGTGGGCATGCATGTTGACTCAAATAGGGCTCGAGTTAATGAAAGAGAAGAATGTGGGTCTTCTTCATCTACATCGAGATATTCATATGAAGATGTAGATTCTGATGATGTGCGAGATCCTATGGATGATTTTGAATAAATGTCTAAGACAACTTATGTAAATGAAGTTTGCATGGTAACTTGAAATAAATATTTTGTCTTCCATGATCTTACATGAATTTACTAGTCATTTCTATGTTTGTTTGATTCAATGTTTTAATTAAAAGAAATTAATGTCTTTAGAGATGTTTGCATGGTATCTTGAAATAAATATTTTTGAATTCCATATGATCTTACATGAATTTATGGGTCATTCCTATGTTTTCGGTATTATATGTTTTAATGTATGTGATATTCAATCTACGAAAGTTGATATTTGATTAAAAGTAAATAAATATTAGAAATTAACGTTTATTTTTTAAATTATAGAGGATATTTTCAAGATATTATTTATTGTTATAATTTGTTATAAGATAGTTTTAAAATTTTTGAAATTTTAATGCCTCATTAAAAAGAACACTTCATTTTGATGGTTGATTTTTAGGATTTTCTTACGATAGGATAAGTTGTCCTAGTTTTTTGAAAAGAGCTATAGTTTTGTCCTTTGAAATGAAAATTACTCTTGGAATAATGAATTTTTCATTTACTTGTTCAGTTTTAAAAATTGTTTGTCATATAATCTGTCCATAATTTCATGGTTGAAATGTGTTACAAACTGAACGTTTTTAATTACAAGTTCGAAAAGTGGTCAATATGTTAAGGTGTTTTTGAATTATGATATTTTATGTTTAATGCTATGGTTGAAAACAATTAAAATTTCAAGGTTTTTAGAGTCAAGGTATTTTATCTTTAACTCCATTGCTAAAAATCACTCTTGGAATAATGGATCTTTCATCTACTTGTTCATTTTTAAAAAATGTTTTAGTCATATAATTTGTCCATAATTTCATGGTTGAAATGTGTTACTGAAGTTTTTAATTACAAGGTTGAAAACTTGTCAAAATGTTAAGGTGTTTTTCAATTATAATATTTTATGGTAAAAAATAATTACAATTTCAAGGTTTTTAATAGTCAAGATATTTTATCTTTGACAACATGGATGGAAATAGTTGGAATTATCAAAATTCGAAACATGATATTTTGCCTTTAACATCATGTCCAAGAATTGTTGGAATTTTATATTTTATCTTTAACTCCATTGCTAAAAATCACTATTGGTATAATGAATCTTTCATTTACTTGTTCATTCTTAGAAATTGTTCTAGTCATATAATTTTTCCATAATTTCATGGTTGAAATGTGTTACAAACTAAAGGTTTTTAATTACAAGGTTGAAAATTTGTCAAAATGTTAATGTGTTTCTTAATTATCATATTTTATCTTTAATGGTATGGTACAAAAGAATTACAATTTCAAGGTTTTTTAGAGTAAAGATATTTTATCTTTAAAGACATGGATGTAAATAGTTGGAATTATCAAGGTTGGAGACATGATATTTTATCTTTAACATCATGTACAAGAATTGTTGGAATTTTACATTTTTTGAAAGTCTTCATATTTTTTCTTTAAATCCATTGCTAAAAAATGTCAAAATTATAACTCAATTTTTTTTTGTTATTCCAAAATAAACAATTTTGTTAAGGTGTTTTTTATCTACTTAAAAAAAAATGATTAAAAAACATCTTTC
>APFE030834859.1:99977-114822 GCA_000404065.3 Pinus taeda
TTTTTATTTGTTTACACCCTTACATGTATATAAGGTGACTTATGGAGTAAATATAAAAAATGTTTTATTTATTTACCAACCTCTCATTTATTTATATTTTCATTAACTTACCATATCTCTTCTATAAATATGGTATTTGGCCCATAGGATTCAGTGAAATAAAACCTATTCTTGAAAATGGGCGAACGGATTCACTTAAATAAAACCTATTCTTGAAAATGGGCGAATGGAAGATTGTAACTCCTAATTTCAAGGGCTAAATTTACCTTTTTTACCCTCTCCCTTAAAATAAGGTGGGCTATTTGAGGTGATTTGTAAAAATGTACTATGATACAAAATATTCGCCCACTAAAAATTTAAAACCCCTTAATTTCGCCAAAAGGCGAAAATTCGCCCCTAAAATTATCCTTGTTTTTAGATTGTTTCTTCATTTTTTTTTTAAAGAAGTTTTCATGGTTTGTCAATACTTATGTTGTTTTGGTAATGTATATCAGTTCCAGGTAGATAATCCCTGACTTCCATATACAATTGCATATGCACACTATGCTCCTAGAATGAATTATCACACTACCCAAGAAAAATGTGGACTGCAGTGTCATTTATAGTTTGTCAACTTGGATTGATGGTTACCTTGCTTCTTCTTATTAAAAGCTTGTTGCAATACTGAAATTCGTATGTGGTCCATAGGTATTAGTTTTATTCTCTCCAAGTTTCAAGCCCTAGTCTCGAAGCAGCCGAACCTTCAAAAACCCTGTGTTTGTAGATCAACTCCAACTCCTACGTCTGCAATTTTCAAGTTCTCAATGCGTTGTAACCTGCGCTCTCTCACACAATTACAAACTCCTAAACAATTAGAGGCAGTCTAATAGGTGATAGTGGAACTTTACAATGGGCACATGAGAATTTGCAAGTGTTCTCGGGTATCAACTCACTCACTATCAGACTTCAGGAACTCACTGAATCAATGGCAGACATGCCTTTCATCTACTCTTACAGTCAAACTTCAGGAACTCACTGAATCAATGGCAGACATGCCTTTCATCTACTCTTAGAGTCAAAAGTAAAGTTGTGCTGGATAAGTGATATGTTAGTCGGATAATATGGATTTATCAAATTAGGGTTAGAAGTTTTCTCGTTTCGTATATATTTGTTTTAATACTTTTGCTGGTTTCTGTACATTTATTGATAAATGTGACTCATTTATTTTAGAAATCTCACACTTCACATGAAACACAAGAAACTTTTGGCAAAACATGTCACCAGTCAAAAAACAATAACAAACACAACTGGGATTGACATTTATGATGGGTTTCACCTAGAAATGCATTGCTGACCTGCTTATATTAGTACCTGATAAAGGAGAGAATTGAAGAATTGAGAAATATGGGAGTAGATGCCTCAATGGTCAAGGTAATCTAGAGGTTTTTTATTTTGGATGCTCAAGAAAATATGGAGGTCTCTAATTTTGGGCTTAGTGTTTTTCACCAGCTAGTATATTTTTACAATATATTACAAGAAATTTTTGGCAAAACATGTTATCAGTCAAAAAACAATAACAAACACAACTGGTATTGACATTTATCATGGGTTTCACCTAGAAATGCGCTTATATTAGTACCTGATTAAGGAGAAAGTCTAAGGATTGAGAAAGATGGGAGTAGATGCCTCGATGGCCAAGGTAATCTAAAGGTTTTTTATTTTGGATGCTCAAGAAAATATGGAGGTCTCTAATTTTGGGCATAGTGTTTTTCACAAGCTACTATATTTTTACAACATATTCGAACAATGCCTTAATTCTTAACGATTAAAATCACAGTTTTAGCCATGAAACTTTGTTCATCTATTTAAATTTTAAACTAGCAAGGACTGAGAAACACATGAAATAATATGCCCATCAAATGAGGCATAAAAGCGACAGGTTGATATTAAAGTGAGACTTCAATTCAGATTTTGTTAAGAAAAAAATTGGTCTAGGCAAACAAGCAAGATCAAAGGCTTCATTTTTTGCTTTTCCTTTCTTTGCTATGGTGGTCATTGGTGGAGATCAATATAATTTTATTTGGTTTTATTGGCCTAGTTAAGAATGGATACTAAGAACTGTGATTGGTAAATGCTTATTCACCTCCAAAACATGGGCAATGACTATAAACTAAAACCATAATCAAATTTCACTTTTTCTTGTTTAACTGGTTTCCAAATCCTAATAAATTGTCTAAACACATTTTGTGCAGACAGATACTATACTTTCTATAACTTGTGGTTCCCAAAATTATATCTCACTACAAATCAAATTTTCCCTTTGAGTTTGTTAGAAACTATATGAGAATTACATTATAGGAAGAAAGTCCTTTCCAATAGAACAAAACAAGGATAGAATAGGAGCCCCATGTGGTTGAACAATAGAAGCAGTTCGTAGTTAGAGTAGCTCTTAAGTTGGTAGGTATCTTATTATCGGATCATCAATAGAGAAATGAGATTCTGATAGTTTCTCTCTATTCGATATTTTAACTACAATAAAACACAAATCTCACGTGAAAGTTGTTTCAAGTTGTTTTCAATTAAAGACTTTGTAAACTGACACTATTTAATTCACCATTTGATAGGGGAATTCTGCAATTGGCAAGTATATTTACATTAATTTGTGATGATAAAAGAGTTTCTGTTTAGAAGTTGAAAGAAGTTAACATCTAAATTTTTTTTCTTAAGCTTTTGTTAATAAGCAATAATGTCAAGAGTTGGTTTGTTTATATTAGTGAGTTGGAAATAACTAATTCCTACTTGTCTTTGGTTGTAATTCCCCATTTGAGGAGTTTGTCTCTATATAATAGGAATTTAGTTTCTCTTAGTTTAGTGTCACTAGTGTAAGTCCAAGATAGAATTCCTATCTTGAAACTATTGATTATATAAATATGTGTGTAATTCACTCATTCATTAATTAATAGAAAATATATTGGTTGAGCTGTTTTTATCTGGGTATCAGAACCTGTAAATGGCTCACCTCATAGGCTGAGAAAAAAAAAAGTTTATTATAGATTGTCTGTCCATCAATTTTTTTTTTCCTAATCTGTTCAAGTGCTTGATCGTCTTGGGGATTGTACAGCCGTGGAGATGCTGATGGCTGCCGGGGCCGATTTGGAGCCTCCAGAACGAGCATGGGTGGATCAGCAATGCGCTCGAGGATTGCACGAACATGATTACCGGCGTCGACAGGAACGGAGACGGGCTCATTAATTTCGAAGAATTCAATCCCAACAGATTCAAAGATTCGAGCTACAGGGCAGGGCACAAGGAATTTTATACATTTTTCTGCTACTATCCGTTGCCAGGTTTGATTGAGTGTACGATATCTACGGATGCGGGTAAAGCTTTTCTCAGGTACATATCCAATCCTTATGTTTATTGAATGCAAGGATTGCACACGCTTCTATTGCTTGGCCTTTTGTCGAATTCAAGGATTGAACACGCTTCAATTGAAAATCCGCTCTGTGATTAATCAAAACTGCCAAACTTGAGGGATATTTTTAGGTCTACGAATATGGCAATGGCTTCTATTCTGCAATCTGTCGGGAATGAGGTTGTAGGTGGGGATCAAAATCTCTTGAGTTCTGTGGTGCCCTTATTGAAGCTCTTATGCCTGAGCAGCATAGGACTGCTTCTAGCACATCCTAAGATAAACTTAATCTCCAGGGAAACATTCAAGCTTCTTAGCAAGCTTGTCTTTGCACTGTTTCTCCCATGCCTCATCTTCACAGAGCTGGGGAAATCAGTGACCTTGAAAAACATGAGGGAATGGTGGTTCATCCCTGTGAATGTGATCCTCAGCACTTGCATAGGATGTATTCTTGGGTACTTGGTAGCCCTGATCTGCAGGCCACCCCCTCAGTATTTCAGGTTCACTGTTGTGTATATGCCACAGCTCAGACCAACCATTTGGGCAGCACTGCAATAAAACAGGAGTTGCTTATATATCCTTTGCACAGTGGGTTGCAGTGATTCTGGTTTATACTTTTGTGTATCACATGCTGGAGCCCCATGAGGAGTTTTATGAGATTGTTCCCGAGGATTCCGAGATCGAAAGAGAGCCGATGGGGGATGCAAGCAGGCCTCTTCTGTTTGAAGCCGAGTGGCCTGGAATGCATCACAAGGAGACTGAGCATTGCAAGACACCATTCATTGCTCGGATCTTCAGAAGCATGTCTGAAAGTACCGAACCCAATTTAACAGAATTGGATCAGCATGTGGAGGGGTATATAGAAGGTGGGGTTAGTCCTAGGTCTGTGAGATGCTTGAATGAACCAAAAGTCGTGAGAAAGATCAGAATTGTGGCGGAGAGGACCCCGCCTTCTATAGATCCAGAAGCCTTCTCTTCAGCGGCAATATTACTGGCAGCACCCCACATTTCCAGTAAATGTCCTCGTGGTGACACATGCCCTCAGCTTCATGAAGGCTGATCTTCATCAATTCTACACAGCTCTGCGCCGTAGCGTTCATTGCAACTCCGATCATAAGACTAGCCTCAATGAATTTCTTCTCAAACAAGATTCCAAATTCATAAGGACTGATATGCTCTACGAAGAAATCAAGCTTTGCTTGAGCATCGTCGTAATAGGTGAAGTATCCTATATCAGACATCAGTGAGGTCGGATCAGACTCTTGCTCTGCATTTAATTGGCCTTCCTTATAATTTGAACACATCTGATCAGTATTGGGTTTTCCATCGACGTACTCGTTATTTTTATTGGTTTGCACCGTCAACTCAATATCATCTTCCAGAGGCTTTATATCTCCGTTGAGCCCGATCTCGTCTTTACTGTAATCCATATCATCGATTTTGTCGAGAATAGCCGAGATATAAATATCATGCGAAAACGTTCCCCTATTGGTTCGCTTGCCGTCTGGGAGACCCAACCCGGCATTCCAATATCCTTCTCTCCCTCGCTTTCGCTAAGAAACTTGTGAGGAGGCGGCCATCTCTGCAAACAAATGCTGTGATTAAAATGCAACAGCTACAATAATTCAATTCATGGATTTGATGAATCAAAAAACAGGACGCCTGGTATGCAAGCGGCAACATTCAAAATGCTTTTTCCTTTTGTTCTGCCATTAACTCTTCAAACAAACCCTAACATTTAAAGAAAACTACTATCAATTTAGCATCCATCCGCCATTCAATCCTACACCATATCTGCGTCGAATTATCCACAGAAACTCGCATTCGAGTGCCTGCTCAAGAGCCGTGCTTGCGGGCCACAATTGAGCTGAATGTTCTGCCGTCTTAAAAGCATCCAAGGGTCAATTTCAGATGCGTTGCTTCGATGCTCAAGCCAGGCGAGCGAATGAATTCATTAGCTGTTGCGGCAGACGGGCTCCTGTACACGGGCTCAGACAGCAAAGCCATAAGGGTATGGAGACACCGGAATTTCGCGCGGCATAGTTGTCTCAACTCCGGGTCAGGCAACGTCAAGGCTTTGCTTGTTGCCGGCGACCAAATTTTCAGTGCTCACGGTGACAAGAATATACCCCTCTGGCGCCACTCGCACTCCAATCCGACCGTCCAGAATACTCTAGGTTGCAACAGCCAAGTTAACATTCTGATGCACCTTCTCATAACACAGGTTCAGATTTTAGCAGATCTCATACCATGATAAAAACACCTAAATTCACACCATCACAGAAACTTAATCATATATTATGCACAAATGGTGTATGTGCAAATACACTCACACACAGATTACATTGAGATCAATAGAGTTTTTGAGATCCAACTTATTCCTAATTTAGAGAGAAAGATTGAGAGAATTTCTCAACCATCACAAACTAACTACTTAAATATGGAATGTGACCATTAACTCCAACATAGTGTGCCACACCAAAAGTCTCTTAAGTATGGAGACCATCCACTGATAGGCCCTCAAGTTTAAGCAAATTATATTAGTGTTCAATATTGTGAATAGAAAGAATGATCATGATTTAAGTTGTTGTGGAATTGTCCCTGTAGTATTCAAGAAAGTTACCAAAATGCAGCCTACTATTAAAAACCACATTATGTTCAAATTATAGGTGGTTGTTTACATTTTGGCTTCTTCGGAGGGGATTACTGTCTTTTTCCTGCGTGCATTGTACTTGAGAGCAGCCGAAATCCCATGATTTCTACTTTAGGAAGATTCATCTGCATTTAGAATCCTGTCATCTAATCACAACCATGGAAACATTCAGCCCTTTATTCCAAGAGAGGAGAAACGGAAACCTATATCTAGATCAGGGGCCTCCACCTTTTCTGCACCATGCTTTTGAAATCATAACCAACCTTCAAGCAACCTGAGTTGATAGTGATCTTGTTCTTATATTACTTGATAAATATTTCAATAATTACTTTTTTAAAGATAATGGATTGTATCATTCATATAAATATATTTAATTACTCATCGTTGGTAGTTTATTGCTTCCACTAATTTTCGGTCATATGTAGCCTTTAATCACATAAACCATGGTATCTAAAATTGTTCATTCATGGTTCTTGGCTCCCCATATATTTATTTTAAACTACGATTTGTTGGGTAGGAAACAAATATCCCCTGGTATTTTCCTGATTGTTTTCCTTGGTAATTTAGGTAGAGAAACTCTGGGATGTGTCACAAAGGGACCTTTATATATCATTTTCGTTTTTTGCACAAAATTGTGTCATGTATGACTATTGGAACACAACTCCTGTTTCTTATTTGAAAAGAGTTGAGTACTATTGTGTTTCACAACTTGGGCATTAAGGTTGATTTTGAGAGTTTCTCACGTTTTTAAATGGACTATTAGGATGAATTTCTAATCGAACTCCTTGCAGGATTCCAAGTAAGAGCATCAGTCAATTAATGTCATTCGCTCGATCGTCTTGTATCATATAGGAGAGTGAAGCATGTCACTGAGAATTTCCATCTCAGGATTGATGCTCGTAGTATTGTTTTCAGTAAGAGTTTATTAGGAGATGATGTTTAACTGCAACACAACACGAATCTCAAGTGCAAGTTGTTTCTAATTAACTACTTCGTAAACTGACACTATTTAATTCACCATTTGATAGGGGAATTCTGGAATTGGAAGGTATAGTTACATTCGTCTATTACAGTAAAATAGTTTTTGTTTCCCCTCGTTGAATGTATTTTCATGTCGTCGTTCAAGGACAACCAAAACTTTCTATCTTTTCGTTTTCTTTCCATTCAATGATGGAACCATTTCGCACAACACATCACATAGTCAATCATGTATTTTTGTTGTCGTCAACAACTCCAAACCCACTACCACATACAACCAGAAACATCTTTGCAACATCGACATTCTTCTTCACACAAGTTTTCAGCAATATACCCCCACATATTAAAACTACTTTCTATTGATTACCACTTTGTTAATTGCACGACCCCCTAAATGCACTCTATTCACTCTTTGGAAGACTAGTTTTTCCATTGTAAGCATCCTCACTGAACTTCTGACTTATCTTTCCATTCAACTCATCAAGTTCCTCTTCCAAGAGTCATGACATTCACATAAAATTGATAAAATTGACTTTAATTTGACCAGTTAAAATAAATGCTTGCCTTCTTTACATTTTTAAACGAAAACCAATTACTCCAAAGTACCCTTCTAGAGGTCATTTCAGGTCTTCATTATTTCTTATCATTATTCCCTGAGTAGCCATGTTGCTACAATGTCGCATAAAAGAAACAAATAATCAATGTTCTCCTTTGACACAATCAGCTCTAGATAGACATTGTGTTAGACTGATTTGAGAAATTTATAATTAATGGACAAGAAATGACCCAATGATATAAAGAAATTAACCAACTTTACTCAATCTTACGCACTTTTCACACAAGTCTATGTATTAGGCCTAAAGTCACCAAATTCATTTTCCAAGAACATCAAAATTGATAGAAAAATGACCAAAATTTGATCATTTTCGCCTGGTTTACATTTTTGATAAATAGGTAAATTAGCCATGGGCCTTTCTTTTCTTCACATTCAACTCCCATTTTCGATTTATTTATATATATTTTTAAACTGAATAATCCATTTGGATCTATTGTACTTAGAGAGTTGTAAAAGCATGAGTTGTAAAAGCATTGCCTTTCCGAGTAGGGGAACTAATTTTCTCCACTTGCGATAATTGGTCCAGTCTGTTTTGAGTCTCTGTGATACAATGATAATAAAGGTAAAAGTACTTGAGTTGAATTTGCAAAAGTGATTCTTTCATTGAAAAGTAAAAAAAAATTAAAAAAAAATCCACTCAAAGGATTGAAGGGTTTTCAAACTGAATCCACTCAAGGCAAGGATTTTTTTTCTCGCAACCTCCCTTGTTATATAATGTAAGTATTAAAGCTTTAGAATAGAGATAATACACATTGGTGCATAGTATTTATATTTAAAGCTACAATGTGTATAAAATTTTAGGGGACATCAATGCAAGAAGTGGATAGAAGTATCACCATGATTTTAATATCTCTAATACACTTCAAGGATTCAAAAATATGATATTGTAAATCCATGCTTATTATAGATATTTTAATGTCTAGTTAGGTATCTAGAAGTCTTGTTAAGTACTAATATGTAACACATCAATACATATTATATATAATTTACAAGGGATGGTTCAATTGGTCTAGTTAGTGTTGCTAAATATTTTGCTACTTAAGAGGTCAAATGGTCCAATCTTCTCAACCTCTTTGGAATTAGGCTTGACCAGATATATAGCGGATAGATATGCCTAAATATTGATGTGCATTATTGATATAATTATAACAGAAAAATGTCTATTGAAATCTTTAAATAACTATATATTTTAATTACAATAAAAATCTATTAGAAATCCACTAACCAAATAATATAGGTAGCGTTGCAAAATCCTCATTAAATTACATTTTCACCTTTGGAGTGAAATTACCAAAATTCTGAAATGGTCCTAGTTACATGAAATGGCCCTAACAAAATTCTCCTTACAATGATTTTGATGTGCATTATTAATATAATTATAACAGAAAAATGTCTATTGAAATTTTTAAATAACTATATATTTTAATTACAATAAAAATCTATTAAAAATCCACTACCCATAACAAAGGTAGCGTTGCAAAATCCTCATTAAATTACATTTTCACCTTTGGAGTGAAATTACCAAAATTCTGAAATGGTCCTAGTTACATGAAATGGCCCTAACAAAATTCTCCTTACAATGATTTTGCGAAATCGAAGAGTTAGACCATGCATATGTAAATCAAGTGATATTTCCCGAAAATCTTTTTAATTTATATTTTAGTGAAGTTCATGAGAAATATGAGTAAAACATTATCATTTTCTATATATCAGAAGAATTTTCTCATGATAATAGGTGCTAGAAAAGAAAAAAGATTTAGCTATTTAGTTACATGCATGCACATCCAGTTTAACAATTTTTATCATTACCATTTTTGTCGAAAACTGTAATGATAAAATGGTGAAAGTGATATTGCCATAAGACGGTTAAACGATGTTATCCTAGATCGTATGAGCAACTATTTATATGACTTTACATGCGAATTTAGGTTACGTCCATATTTGAGAATATAGTCATATGAGTGCATGCCTTACATAGTTACAATATTTCTTGAGTGCATGCCTTGCATAGTTACAGTATTTCTTATTGCGTTTTATTTATGAATAATAATAAATTAATGAAACACTAGATCAATATCTTATAAGTTCGTAGAATAAAACAAAATGAGATATTAAGTTAGCATTAAATTATTATTTTATTATATTATAATATTATATTATATATTTAATATAATCAAATTTATAATAAGAAGAGAATAATGAAAAGTGGAACATAAAATAGAATTAGTTACAATGTATGAAAATGGTGAGAAAACAACATTTTAGGGTTCAAAATTTAAATGAAAAAATGGAAGATAGACTATAATAAATGGAAAATTAGAAATAAGAAAGGAGACAATATTAAAGAGTGAAAAGGAAACTAAAAAAAATTGGCCCTAAATAGTATAAAAAATAAATTAGATATAAAAAAATTGAACATAAAATGATTAAGTTAGTTTAGATTGATGGTTAGCACAATAACACAGCATAAAATCTTATAATTGTTTGTATAAATGAGATAAAACATGAGGACACTAGCAATATTAAAATAAGAACTAAAAGGAAATTCAAAAAATATGCTAACGATGGTTTCTCTATTAGGGTTTCTGGAGAGCTAAGTTTTTCTCACTTCTCAATCATAGCAAACTAATATTTGCCTTCTGCACATGAATTTGTCGTCTCCTCTAAAGTGGATTTTCTGGGTGACTCGGCCCATGTCATCTCCCCCTATGGGAGGGGGCGCCCCCCCTCCCTCCTTCAAATATGTGCTTTTAGGAAACCAACACTATGCCCCTAGACCTTCTCGTTTGGCATGGCAATGGAAAGGTAAGCAAATTGCCTCTCCAACATTAGGCACGTAATGGAAGTCTAAACTAAAATGTTGTTGCCTTCTGAAGGAAAAAAAACTCAGGTTGTAATCCCTAACAATTACCTGGATCAATCTCTGAATTTCATGCAAGACCATGTAATCAACTCCAAATTTATGGGAATTTGGCCTAGGGAGATGAACATTCTCCACTATCCAAATCTAGCTAAAATGACAACCAAATGCCGCGATTCAGCTTCATTTTAGAGAAAATGCTTATTTAGTGTGATCTTCGAAGATATGGTGGATAGGAGGAAGGCCCTAGATAATGGCCCCTATTTCCTCAACAATGTGGGGCTTTTTATGAGACATTGGGAAGCCTACTACAATCCAAAGAAGGAACAATTTCTTGTGGCACCAATTTGTGTCACACTTTACTCCTTACCATAAGATTTATGGGAAGATGACATTCTTCAATCAATTGGAAAATCTATGGGCAATTTTGTACAAATCTAAGAAATCAACAGACGCCAATGATTTTCTTCCTATGCTCAAATATGTGTCTATATGAACATCTCCTGACCACCGCAGGAATCAGTGGAAATCAGATATTAGGATGATGTGTGGTCTAAGCCATTATATTATGAACACATTCCATTGAAATGTCGCATCTGCCATGAGTATTAGCATATTTTCCGAGACTCTCCTCAACAGACGAAGGAGAACCCGACCTCTCCAACACCCGCTCCCTCGAAAGGCTTTCATGAAGTCACAAGTTGGAGATCATCGAACAATAGGGGTCATCCTAATCACGTACATTTATCTCCCCCATTGATGACCCTGAACTGACAATATGAAAATCGCTTTCCTTTCCTAGAAGCGCCTACCGAAGAAGAAGACCCAAAAGCCCCAACAATTGTGGCTCAATCATAGTAGGTGATGGAATTGAATCTTAGCCCTGAAACCCTAAGAACAAGTAAACAAGAAAATGAAAATCTCCTGAGGATTAAACAACCCATAAAGAGATTCAAAGGGTTCTTTCTCAAGTCCAACAAGCATTGGAAACTAACATTAAAATGGATCAAATCAACTCAGATGATCAAATCATGGTGGAATTCCTGAGGAATTGGTCCAACGATGGTTCTGAGGACATACCTATAGAGAAATTAGATCGATTCCATCAAATATTTAAAGAGTAGGAGCAATGTTAAGTCCCCTAGAATCTTCTCCTCATTTTGCCCTAGTAGTTTGTGAGCAGGATACCTCGACTCATCGTGCATAATCCAACTTGGGCATGGAGAAAAGGAGAATAGGAAGGAAACCCATAAGGGAGGTTATCAAGGAGGTTGAAGCTATCGTGGTCAACTCAGGACAAGCAAATGTTCTCACATAGTACTACCATATATTTATTCACTCCCATTAATGAAAGTAATCTCATGGAATATACGATGCCTCAACTCGAAAGGTAAATTGAGGAACCTCAAAGACCGGATTCATCAAGAAAATACAGATATCATAGTTCTTCAAGTAACCAAAGTGTTGCAAGAGAAGTTAGATGAAATTGTGCATTGTTGTTGTCAAGGGGTAGGCTTCATGCACTTGATGCTAAGGATGTGACTTGTGAGATATGGTTTTGTTGGGACACTAAATCCATAACTTTGAGGTCCTCGATAACCTTCCCTCATAGCATTCCTAGTCAACTTGAATTTATTGGCTCCATAGCTCAAGTTCAGTTAATGGGGATCTACGGCTTGATGATCCTTGAGGGAAGGCAACTTAATTTTGTGTTTGCTGAAATTGAAAGGTATTATGGCAACTGATAATTGGATCCTTGTGGGGGACTTCAACATGATCAAGGATCTGAATGGAAAGAAGGGAGATGTCTAGAGAATGGACCCCATTTCCATATCCTTTGAAGAAACAATTCAAGAACTAGACACGAAGGAAAATAGGTTTAGAAATGGTACTTTTACATGGAAAAATCATGAGGGAGGTAAGCATCAAATCACCTTGAATCTAGACTATTTTCTCCTTTCTGATAATATTCTTTCGCAAGATCTATATTTCCAGGATTATATTCTCCCCTATTTAGGATATGACCACTCGCCCATTCGACTAGAAATTGATCTAAGAATGGATCCAAGGAATATGCCTTTCCACATTGAATAATTTTGGCTAGAAATACCATACTTCATCCAAAAGTTTGAAGAATTGTGGAAACATGTAACAGTCTCTGGGCACAATCTCATCGAAACCTTCTAGATCAAATTGAAGGAGCCAAAAAATCACATTAAAGAATGGAACATATCTGACCTTGGCAACAGTCACAAAGATAAATGGCCTTTGGAGGGTGAAATGAAAGAAATCCAACAAAGAATAATTATGGAAGGAAAGACAGAGGAGTTGGAGGCCCAAGAGGGGTAGGACCTAATTTCCATGGAGAAAAGAAGGAATCAGAAAGAGATTCTATGGAAGTAGAAATCAAGAGTCCAGTGGCTCAAAGAAGGTGAGAAAAACAAAAAAAAAAATCCACCATACAATGATCAAACATAGGTAGGTGAACATAATATTTTCCCTCAATGGAAGGAATGGTCAAAGGCTAGTCCGTCATGAGGATATAAAATAAGAGTTGATTACTCACATTCAAACTTTGCTCCAAGAACCTTAGGTAGAGAGTAGGGAAGCCATCATCAATATTAGACAATGTATCCCTCAAGTGGTATCTGAAGAGAAAAACGAGGCTTTAATGCAATAGATTTCTATTATGGAAGTAGAAGAAGTGGTTTGTGACTTCCCCTCTAATAAGGCCTAGGAACTGGATGGCTTCATCTCTAATTTCTTTAAAGCATGTTGCCCTTTTATTGGTCCTAAGATCCATGTGTTGGTGGAAGAAGCCTGTCAATCTTGGAGAATTTGGTTTGGTTTAAATGCTATATTTTTAATGCTCATCAAAAACAAAGGTGTCACGGTGGATCCACATGGCTTCAGACCAATTTCACTCTATAATGCTATATATAAGATAATATTAGGCATCATGGTTCACCAAATCAAACCCCTAATTAAATATATCATCAGCCCCAAGTAGACATGGTTCATAGAAGGTAGGAAAATAATGGATGTCATCATTACAACTTACGAAATGCTACAGTCATTGAAATATTCTAAATCTCCATGTATGCTCATCAAACTAGACATGCATAAAGCTTTTGATCGCATAAGCTGGAATTATCTCCTTTTTGTTCTTGAATCTTTGAATTTCTCCTTCTCCTAGAGGGTTAAATCTATAATAGAAACCCCCTTTCAAAGGGATGAGGGGCTTAAGTAATGGGGATCCCCTCTCCCCTTTATTATATATCATTGCAGTGGAAGGGTTGGGGAGATTAATCAAATATGCCTCCCTCTGAGGCCTCATTCAAGGCCTACAAATATCTCGGGAAGTGCCCCCGATTTTGCATCAAAAATTTGTGAATGACAACCTACTCTTTGGTAAGCCTACTTTACGTGAAGCCTGCCAACTAGGTTCTATCTTAGAAACTTTCCAACAATATTTAGAAATGGTTGTGAATGGGGATAAATAAGATATATTGTTCTTAAATATCCACCTAAATTTTCAGAATCACTTAGAAAGGTCCATGGGCTTCCAAATTAGCTCTTTTCCTAGGAATTATTTAGGGATCCCCTTTGTCCTAAATTCCCTGATAGCATCTCGCTGGAAATACCTCCTAGAATGCTTGGATCATAAACTCTCTCTAGACTTTCAAGATTTTGAACTCAGCCAGTAGACTCACTCTTTTGAAATTTGTGTTGCAACCTCTCCCCGTTTATCAACTCTCGACTCTCCTAGCCCCAAAGAGTGTCTACAAAGATCTTGTCTCAAAGTTTCATAAGTTCTTCTGGTCAGGTCCTCAAATTACCAAGAAATGGTCCCTTGTTGTATGGCACAAGCTTTTTAAGCCCAAAATTCATGGGGGTTTGGGGCTCAAACATCAAAACACTTTATCAAAGGCTTTGGGTGCTAGGATTTGGTGGAAATGGATTCAAGGAGATGATGAAAGGTTGAAAACAATGTGGACTCACAAGAACAGTTAGAATTGTGCCTGAGATCCTCTATTTGAACTCTAGACCATGCCCATGGGCTCCTCAATTGTGCTTTGGCGAATGAAAGAAAACATTTAATTCAGAAGCACAGATTCTGGGAGATATAGAATGATCATTAAGCAAATTTTTGGGAGGAGGTGTCATGCGGAAAGAGTTATTTTTGCTGACAAAACTAACCTCCCTAGGAGTCTAAGACTCTCTAGTGACAAACAAGACAATTAAGAGCAATCCTTCTCTAAACATGCATTATCCTATGAGAAACCAAGTGTTTTTCGATCCTACCTGAAGTCCAACGCTCGTTGTAGCAGTCTAGCCTCGTCGATC
>APFE030834859.1:121217-159999 GCA_000404065.3 Pinus taeda
TCAGCACGCGGGAAATCACACATCAACTCCGCGAAAACTAAGGATTTCTTAGACTTGGATTTCCCGAATTCCAAATCGAACTCTTGCAGGATAACGATCCATTTAGAGTACTTGCCCCCTAGCAATTGTTTAGTCAAAGTATAAATCATGGGGTTGCAATCCGAAATCACATTAGTTTTGCGAAGTAAAATGTAGTGACGAAAAACGCTGGACAGCTTGAACAGCTGCCAGAGCCAATTTCTCCACACATGAATATTTTAACTCAGTTGGATTGACGGTCCGACTAAGGTAATATATTACATTTTCTGCACTGAATTCGTCTTCTTGGACTAGCACCATCCCAATAGTGGAATGCGAAGCGGCGAGGTATAAGAAGTAATCCTAGTTGTAATTGGGAGGATGCAGCAACGGTGCATGGGTCAACGCGTGCTTAAGTGTATCAAAAGACTGTTGAACAATCTCATCCCAAAAGAATTGAGCATTCTGTTTTAACAACCGGGTAAAACCCTTAGTGACCTCGACGTAGTTTGGAATGAATCGGCGTAAAAAGTTTGCTTTCCCTTGCAAACTTTGGAGTGGGCGTAAACTCGAAAGAGGAGGCAATTTGATGATTGCCTCGACTTTCGAGGGATCGACGCGAATGCCAGCTTTGGAAACAACAAATCCCAGCAATCGACCCGCTTCTATATAGAACACACACTTGTGCGGATTTAATCGAATACGATAATGCCTACACCTCATGAAGATCGCTCGTAAGTGAACAAGGTGATCAGCTCGATGTAAGGAATGAGTAGGCAAATCATCAAGGTACGGTTGCACAATGTGTTTGATGTCATGAAATGCATAAGACATCGCCCGTTGAAAAGTGGCTACGACATTCTTGAGTCCAAAGGGTAGTTTGCAATAAGCAAATGTTCCCCACGGACAAATGAATGCCATTTTTGGTTGGTTGGCAAGTAGAATATTGATTTGATTATAGCCCGAAAAACCATCCATAAAGGAAAACATTTCTCTTCCGGCACAATCATCAATTATTTGATCAATATTAGGCATTGGATAGTTGTCCTTGGGACAAGCTCGATTTATATCCCTATAATCAATATAGATTCTTATTGTTCCCTGCTTTTTATTAACTGGGACAATATTCGATACCCAATCCGTTAACGGGATTGGATAAATGAAACCTGCTTTCAAGAGATTTTCGACCTCTGCTTTAATCGCAGCCGCTTTTCGAGGGTGGATCTGACGCAACCGTTGCCGGACAGGTTTAGCATCCGGGTAGGTCTTGATTTCATGGACAAAAATAGCGGGATCAATTCCTGGCATCTCCTCTATGACCAGGCAAATATGTCACGGAATTCTTGGAATAGGGCCTTGTAAGTTTGGATTTCGTCATCTGTACACAAGGCACCTATATGAATGTTCTCAACAATTCCGGGCTTCACTGAAATGTCAATGGGAATAGTGCGAGAAATATTCCCTAAATTCAGCTCTAATTTCTTGAGAAATCCAAAAATGCTGAGTTTTCTTCCAAACGAGGTCCCTAGCAAAATCACGCCCCAGGTGGTGTGGTGCATCAGGCAGAAAAACCAAAAGTATCCCAAATTTCTTGGAATTTGTGTTGAGTGTCTTGTATCAAGTGCTATCTTGGGCTAAGGAGGCCTCAACCAAAATCTTGAGCTTGTCTTTCTCTTTCCTCTTTCTCAAATCTTTCCTCAACTTGGCCTTAAAAATCCTAATTCTTGCTTTGCAAACTTTGTTTCTCGCTAAATAGTGATAGGCCATGTGCCTCAACATATTTTTCTCTTTTTTGGCCTTCTCTAGAATCTTTTACAAGTGAAAATTTTCCCTCTCAAGCCAAGATTCACGATCAGCTTCAATTTCTTGTTCAAGTGGTGTCAACTTGATTTTCCTCCTCTTCGCAGCTTGTCGTTTTTCTCTTATATTTTGGAGCTCCATGATGGTTTGCTGATCTTCTAACTATTTGTTCCTCTGCTTAAGATAAGTGATTATCCACTTGGACCTTTCAAGGTTGAGAGACAAGTCCTGAATGTCAGCTTGTTGTTCCTGAATGATCTCCTTAAGCTTTGAGCTTTGGGAGCCCAAATCAGTGTCATCATCCCGAATGAGAATTAAGTCTCTCTCTTGACCTTCTAAAGGCCCCTCATCATGCAATGGCTGCTTACCCTTGTGTTGTACCTATTTTTTTGTTGAAGGAAATAAGACCCCTTCAACCCTAGGTGGATATAGTACTCGTTTTGCTACTGCAAACAATCTCCTTATGCCCTTTTGGTAAGTGAAAAACATGGCACACTAGTTGCTTGAGTCTCATGCAACTCTTGCTGATGTGAAGGCTTTCCTGCCCCATGAAAAATACGTGGGGGTACTTGAGAGCCTGTGAAGACCTCATGTGAAATGAAGTCCTCCCATGAAACATTCAGTAAACTAAGTTGATGCAATACCACAATCTTGATTAATGCAAAGTGATAGATGTTGTTATGCTGCTAACTAGGAGGTTTCCTTTGCACCAATGTGGTCATTCTCTCGATATTCTGACATATGAAATAGGGGAGGTTCATCATCCTCACCCTAGTTAAATGCATCAATAATCTGATGTGGTAGGCATACAGGCGAGAAAATCTACCTTCACAACTAAAATATTTAATTATGAGTGTCATCAATGGAGAATATGTGTCCTGAAGATACCTGAAAGGGAAAACTCTACTAATCTGCCTCTGAAAACCAGCTTTGATATAAGGCTCATAATGTTCCCTGTCCACAAGTTGTCTCTTGTTCCATTTCTCACCCACATTCGGAATACCTATTGCTCCAGCTATAGATTCCAATGTCAAAGTGAATGTCACACCTGCCAAATTGACCTGACCATTGTGAATATCGAGGACAAACAATCCAACCAACTCATGATGGTATTTGACTCTTTCCACCATCTCACAAAATTGATAGCAGGATTGATGTTTGAAGCATGCTATAGCCATTGGTCAAGCCAACAACTCAGTAAGTGTAGTGCGCTCCTCCCGAATATGTGTTCCACCCTTATGAGGTCTTATTGGTGCATGAATTTCTTTAGAGGAGTCACTTACTGTCTCCTCACTTCTGTTATAAGATGAATCTGACTCCAAGTTTGCCATTGTTTGATGTTTCTGAGATAAGTATGAAGATATTTTATAGAGACAATAGGTATTTGCTGCTAAATAACAGGGATTTGATGATAGGGAATGTGAATCAGGGGTTTGGATGCTGCTTGTAGGATTTTTGGAAATGGTAAGGTTTGGGGAATCATATTTAGGGATTAGGGATGTTAATTAGGTTTTGGGATAATTGAGGTTAGGGTTTGCAGTTTCGGGAATAGGAGAAATATGTAGGTTAAGTGAAAAGGGGAAGGGGAAAATAGGTGAATGAAATTATAGTGAGGGGATATGAAAATGATAGGATGGGAATTAGATAACAAACTGTAATTTTGCAAACCCTAGGCAACTTTCTCAATACAACTGTGCAAGGAACTAGGGTTTTATTTTTTACCTATTGAAACACCATGAAGACTGATGCAAAACCCTTGTAATGGCAATATGGAGCTGTTAACCTACTTGTGGAATGAAGAATTTGCAAGTTTGGAGCTTGGAGGAGGCAATTTGGATGAGTTTAGGTTTTGGAGGCAAGTATGTCATGCCCACTAACAGCTGTGTTGCACCTCACTGGTGCGTCACGCCAGTCATAAACCCAATGTGAAATCTACGTTGTATGCGCCGCGCTGGCCAAGTGCACCGCGCCTTGACCCAGATGCACCGCGCCCAGCAAGCTTTGCAAATTTTGCTCTGATTTGCCCTTCTTCACCTCCAAACGCGATTTTTGCTTTGTTCACTCTTTCTTTTTGGCACAAATGAAGTCTTCCATACAAATATCACTTTATATACCAACGAATTTGATTTTTCACTTTTAAAAAAAACGCACTTTTCCAAAGTTTGCTTTTTTCTTGTTCTTTAAAACTCTGTTTTTGCAGTTTGACTTGTTTTTTGCCTTTTGACGGACTAATGCTTTGAATTTCTGACTGTTTTGTAGGAGCTAGAGTGCAGGAGCTTGACAAGGTGACTATGGTTGCATTCCAAAATTGTTACATATAGGAAAAATAAAGTTACATGAAATTTTATACATAAAACAATAAAGCTTTGTCTTTCCGCAAAACAGGGTTTTGAGGAATAATCAATCACTGAGCATGTAATTATTGAAAATTTTGTTGTTGAGACTTTATTTGACCAACTCATGTGCCTGCTGACCATTATTGAGCTTTTACAAGACCTTGAGGAAAAACCCTAAACCTAATGAGACCTAAAACCCTAAAAATGACTTTTTGCAGATGTAAAGACAAAAAATGACTACAAATGACCTGAATGTATCAAATTAGGCTAGCAAGTAAATATCATGAGGGAAACTTTATAAAATGCCACTACCATCAGATGATCCATGATCCTAATGGAATGCAAATGATCAGATGAGACACCTAAAATGTAATGCAACAAGAGAATTTTGATCACTAATGGAGGGATAAAGAGACCAACACTAACATTAGTTTCAATGGGGATGGTAGCTCCTTGGAGGTGCCAAGAACTACAGATCTTTGGAAAAGCAGGCAGTGCCTTCATCCATTGGGCTATGGAGTCAATAACTTTGACAAACCAAAACCGATATCTTAACTCAATTTTAGGACTAAAATGTGACTCAAAACTGACTCAATTTCAAGACTGAAATTGACTGAAAACTGATACAAGTAATCCAAACCACAACTGAAATCAGACCTTCAGTTTTATAGCCTTCACTTTGGGCCCCAAACAAAATTATTGATGATAGTACACACTTTCACTGAAGGAAATAAAATGGTATGTAAAATGATACATATGATAGCAGAAAACATTTCAGAGATAGTACCATTTGTGCAGCCGACCATTGACCGGCCCACCTGGACAATCTTCTCCACTCATTTCTTTCAGCAGGAAAGCATTTTGGCCCCGATATGCAGTAATTTTGGATGGGCCTTTCCACAGATTCTCAAATTTTCCATGCTTACCTTTGTCTTTGTTTCAAGCATCCCATTTCAGCACTATGTCTTGAATTTGAAACTTGTCCGCCTTTTCCTTTCGATCATATATTTTCTTGATTATTTCTTGCAACTTGAAGGTTCTGAAAAACCTCCTCTCTAGTTTACTATAAATGGATCATTTGATTGATTCTTCACTGCAAATAATCATCCTTGCTACCAGCTTCCTGCAGAAGTTTAACCACTAGGACTACGAGAGAGGTCAGGAATACCATGTCAATACCATACTCAAGCTCGAAATGGGACATGCCTATAGATTTCTTTTGACTTACTCTGTCTGCCCAAAGCGCATTAACAACCTTTTTGTGCCAACTCTTCTTGTTCGTTTCCAACATCTTTTTGATAATATTGACCAATGATTTATTTGAGGATTCCGCCAATCCAATACCTTGTGGATAATATGCAGTTGAGTGCCCCAAGGTAATTTGATATTTATTACAAAAATCGTTCATTCTTTTAGTTCTAAAAGCTACTGCATTATCTATGATCAGCTTGTTTGGACAGCCAAAACGTGACAAGATATTTTTTTCAAGAAATTGAATGATTACCGAATCAGTGGCCTGCCTAGTGGGAATCACCTCAATCCATTTAGTGAAATAGTTTGTCGCTGTGACGATCCACTTGTGCTATGCTAAAGAAGTAGGATGGATCTTGCCAATGAAATCTAAACCTCACTAGTAAAATAGAGCACTTACCTCAATCGGCTTGAGTGGTAAAGGCTGTAATTTTCTCCTACCTTGAAAAATCTGGCATTCGTGGTAGCTTGTAACAATTTTGTACACATCAGTAAAGAGGGTTGGCCAATAATATTCTGCTCTCAAAATTTTATTGGCTTTTGTCTTCCAAAATAGATGACCTCCACAATCTCCCTTGTGAAAATCTTCCATGACCTATTTTTCTTCTTCTTCAACCAAACAATTGAGCAAGACACTGCCAGGATCTTTCTAATAAAGTGCATTATTCATTATACAAAACTTGGCAGCCTTTCATTTCAGGGTCCCATGTTTGTTCTTAGCCATTCTAGGTGGTGGTGAAAGATGTTGGAGTACATAAACATTATCTGAATACCAAGGAGAAAGAAGAAATATTTCAGATACTTGAACAGGCAAACTTTCTTCATCTTCTTCAGACATAGCAGCAATGAGATTAATGTCTAAGGCATGCAAATTTGACTCTGCCATTAGTTTGGCCAACCCCTGTCCTTTGATGAGCTTTTTTGGTTTGATCTCCACATCATATTCTAATAAAGTAGTGATCCATTTGCCTTGTCTTCCTTTCGAATCTGTTTGCAATAAGACATCTTTAACGAGAGCATTAGGGACATAAGCAAGGATGTGAGAATGCAGAATATAAAATCGAAAATATTTCAATGGCTTTATCAAAGCAAGAGCTTGATTTTCAATAATATTGTACTTTAAAGCTGCATATCTTATGGTTCTACTGAAAAAAAGCAATTGGTTTTTCAAGCTGGTCTCTTTTCTGCCTTAAGACTGTTGCCATAGAATGATCCGAAGCAAACGAAAACAAAATTAAATATTTGGAATAATCTGGGATGATCAAAATGGGAGCTGAAGAAAGCGCCAACTTTATCAAATTGAAATACTTAACTTCTTCATCGATCCACTTCACTACCCTATATTTCTTTAACATGTTTGTGATTTCCCTCAAATGTTCTGCAAGATTTGGCACAAAATGATGTAAGAAATTCATCTTACTGTTGAATGCTTGGATCTCCATTTCACTTTGTGGAGAATCAATATTTTGAATGGCTTCCACTCAAGCTAGATCGATACGGATGCCCTCCTTGGATATGATATGACTGAGAATCTTGCCTTCATCCATGGCAAACAAGCTCTTCTTTGGATTGAGAGATATGCCATACTTTATACACTGCTGAAATACAATCTTCAAATGACAAAGGTGCTCTTCATCTGAGTTAAAAAAAACTGTCAAATCATCAAGATAAACAACTAAAAATACATCTTTTTCATTAGCAAATGTAATATACATGGCCCGCTAAAAGTTCACACCAGCATTCTTTAATCTGAATGGCATCTTAGCATAATGGAAAGTTCCCCACGGAGTGGTGAACGCTGTTTTGTCCATGTCATTCTCATGGACCAAAATTTGGTTATAACTAGAATACCCATCAAGTAGCAACATGTGGGATGCTCCAACTACTCTTTGAAGTATGTGATCCATCTTGGGAAATGGATAGTTATCTTTACAAGATACCTTATTCAAGTTTCTGAAATCAATACATAATCGAATCTCACTTGTTTTCTTGCGCAGCGGCACCAAATTAGAAATCCAATCTAAAAATCTTATGGGAACAATTATACCATCTTTGTACAATCAATTCACTTCCTTCTCTATTGAAGGCAGCAGCTTTGGATTTATCCTTCTTAGCTTCAGTCGAAATGGCTTTTGATTTGGCTTGATCAAAATTATGTGTTGAATTATGCTCTTATCATATGCCTTAAAATCAAAATAATCCCATACAAATACATCAGTAAATGAAGATAATAAACTAATGTACTTTTCCTTTACCTGTGGAGGCAATGCCTTTGATAACTTCACCATTTTAGGATTTTTTTGTTGATCCAATATTCACATCCTCAACTCCTTTATCAGTTGGCAGCAAGCTAGCTTTTTAGGCTACATCATCTTGATCAAACAACTCCTCTAAAGGTATTAGACCTTTAGGAATGACATTGTCCTTGAGTTATAGAACTTCCATCTGATTTACTTCCATATCCGCTTCACCATCTCATGCTCTCCATCTATAGAAGTATCTTTGAACTTGCCTTCATTTTGCAGAAATTCTTCGATCTCTTTATCATCTTGAAACACCTGACAATACCTTTAATTATCAGGGACAATCGGGTGATGCTTCACATGAATTTCAAACTTGTTGATTGAATTCATTGGAATTTTCAAGTTACTTGCAGTTGTTGCAAGTGAATCTGCAATAACATTCTGTACACGAGGAACACATGTCAAAGTGTAATCTGGAAACAATCTCAAAATGTCTAATACTGCATTATCATATGCCCGCATTCGAGGATGTTTATCTTGGTATTCACCTTTCACTTTCTTGATAACTAACTCGGAGTCACCATATACTAAAATTCTTTTAGCACTTAACTTTTTAAGGATTTTCAAACCAGCAATTAAAGCCTCATATTCAGCCTCATTATTTGAACAATCAAAAGCCAATTTATACGAACAAACCCTTACATTACTTGGCAATTTGCTTGGAAGAAATGCAGGGCTGTGAATCTAAATGCCAATTCCAGCACCTTGCTTACCTACTATGCCATCAAAATCCATGCTCCAGAAACCGGCTTCGTCCTCTTCCAAATGCTGAAACTCTGTTTGCTCCTCTACTTTTTTTGCTGGCCATCAATGTTTTGCTATTGTCGGAAGGTTGATTTCTCAGTAGTACTATCAAGCCTTTATCTTTCTTGCTTTCGTACATCTCTGGAATTTTCAGTGATCTCTAGAATATCTTCTACTTCAACTAATTGACTATTTACATCATTAAAACTATCAGAATATAGAACAAATTATTCTAAATCAGTATGTACATAGTTGATTGGATGATTTACAGGTCTCTCCTTGCTAGTGATCATGTACTTCATCTTTTACTCCCGATATAATTTCCTCAACTGACCAAACACGGGAATACTAACATGGGAGAAATCAAGCTGCAATGTCCCTTTAAGTTTTGCTCGCCAAGATCTAGAAGGAATCATGCCAAATCTAGGAGAAATATTAGCCACAACCACATCCATCAACACATTTTTCACTGGAATCTGATCCAAACTGACAACCAAATCTTTAATAAGACCAATGCATCTTACTCTACCAGAATCAAAGGAATAAATGTCATGATACTTTCTAGTGATGTCCAAACCCAATTTTTCCATTATTGCCTTAGGCATGAGATTATGAGAGGCTCTTCAATCAAACATAGTGTTGTGCAATACATAATCATGCAATCTAAGGCTAATGTAAAAAAGGAGGTACATCGCTATCCTCAGACTAACCTTCTAATGTTGGACCAAAGATAAGCTCGGGTTGGTCATCCTCCCAGTTTACCATATCAGATAATGGATCTAAATTCAAAATCTTTGACACATGACCTTTATAGCTGCTATTCTTCATCAACTCAGTCAAAGGTATTTACACTTTTAACTTAGCAATTTCATTTTCTAAGCTAAAAGTTGAAGTTTTCTCTACCTCTTTGACTGAATCATCCTTCTTTTCTTTCTTCTCCTTTAATACACTTGGTTGATTTGACCTTTCATATGCTAATTGTGTTTTGCTAGTGGTAGGATCACCTGTCTCCTTTCCCTTTTTCTGAACAATGGGAGAATCGTTCTTTGGCGCTGTCATTTCCTTCCTCTTCAGAATTGGATTAATGGGTACCTCTCTACTCCTGAGTGAATATTGTCATTGCTAGGTTGTTAAAGCATTCATGTATCCCCTCTGATATTCATCAGATTCGTCTTCAAGAATTGTTTCATTTGCCAAGATGAAACCTTCATCCCTTTGTACAACTGGCCTTTCTGAATACTCCTCATCTTCTATGATATAAATGGGTAGATCATCAGGTGTAAAGAAATGATTCTCCTCTCCAATTATATTATCCTCATCATCTAATTCCTGACCATGTACAAAATTCTGTTGTAAGGGTGTCTTAACCTGCTGCTGTGCTGCTTGATCTTGCGCTCTTTGCTCTCATTGCTTGATTTTGAATTGTGGTTGCTGCTGACCATGAAAGTCTATATTTCTGACTTGTGCTTCAGGCTTATAATCAATTGTAAACCTATCAAACATCTTCTCGATCTTGCGAAGAAAATGATCTGAGGAAGAAGCTTCCTCCTTTATGGTTACCTTATTTTTAGACTTTTCTCTAGCTCTCTTGGCAAGAAGATTTGCCTCAACGTTGACTGCAATTTTCTGCATGTCTTCCAATGTGGCCAGATCTCTTTCTCTCAATTGATAGGCCATATCAAGATCGAAACCATCAGGAAACTTAATGAAAGGCAGTGCCATAGATGGCTTTATATTAGCAGGAATTGCATTGTAAATAGAATTGAATCTAACACAATAATCTTGGACACTCTCACCAACATTCCTCTTAATGTTTTCATATTGAAAAAGAATTTGAAGTGGATTTTTCTTTATCTCCCAGTGATCCAAAAATTGTCTTTGAAGTTCTTTCAATGAATTGATTGTTCTAGCCGACAATTCTCTAAACCACTTTCTGACCTCACCTCCAAAAGTTTGCACAAACAACCTCATTGTTACATTCTTTGCGTCGATCTCGTGGAGGTCAAAGTAATAAGCCATCTGATCAACATGTTGTTGAGTAGTGATACCTTGAGGGGTACCATCAAACAATGGAATTTTGCTTTGATAATCGGTGGGCATGGCATCCAAGTGTTGTGGCAGGACGAGAGGTGCATATCTAGCGTCCATTGCTCAAGGTGGATTTACGACTGGCCTTGGGGATGTAGGAGGAGTTGGAGTAGCTAATGTGGTTGGTGTATGAGGTGTTGAAGGGGGTGATGAAATTTTTGATGTTTGAGATGTAGAAGGAGTGGATGGAGGTGAAAGCACTGCAAATAAATAATCAGAGATGGAGGGTTGCACAGGAATGATGGGAATAAAATGAGTTTCAGTTGGAATTTTTGAACTAGATGCAATAGCAGATGAACCAAGAGTTGCAGATCCATATTCTAAGAATTCAGGAATTTTTGTAGCCATAATGTAAGTTTGAAGATTCATAATATAATTGTCAATTGATCTATTGGCGTTTTCAGTTTCAAGATCTTTGAAAAACTCCGGATTTAGGGCAGTAGAACCAACAACACTTTCAGACTTAGTTTCAAACAAAGATAGATCAAAATGTTCATCAAACTCAAGATATTCAAAAATGACTGGGCATGAACGAGATCTAAACACAGGAATCACAAAATTTTCTTGGCAGAGGATTCCTGGAATTAGATTTGGGTTGTCATACACAGGAGGAGGATCTGGATGAGGATTTTCTCTGGTGTATCTTCTGGAAGCTAGTGTGTTGAATTATTCCCAAAAATCAAATGGACATTATTAACTTGTTCAGCCTATAAAATTCTAAACTCATCATCCAAAAGTCTAGAATTATTTGATGTACTGGGGCAATTTGCAAGTCAGATGTTTAGTTTATAAGACTAGATCGGAGATTGACTGAAGTAGTGTTTATGTACTTATGCACTCAAAAAGCAATGTGCAGTTCGAAGGCTACCTGGCATAACTTCAGACTTCATCTATAGTTTATAAAACAAATGACACTAACAAACAAATAATCTTGTCCCCAGTGGAGTCACCAATATGTTAGGGCCTAAATCTACCTGAAGCTGAAAAGGCAAGATCTAGGGTAACATCATACCACGCTTAACCTAGTAGCTAGCCTTACCAGGTCGAGAGAGGGATCTCTCCTTGTCAATCTCAGGAAAATATAGCAAATGAGGCTTTGAGACGACTGATGTAAAAATTAATTTTAGGCTAGGTATGTGCTCAGAGGATTTTGATTGAATTTGATGATGGTTTGGTGGCTCAAATGTGAAAGGAAGATTTGGGTCTGGGGAATGGACACAGTCTTGCAGAGGTTTCTGTGGGGCAAGGTAGGAAAATGTTTTAGTACTTTAAAATAAGTGATATGGAGAGTCTTAAGACTGGTGAGGAGTTGAAGAGGGCATGAAAAACTTAGGGATGCTCTTCAAACTGTAGAAAACATAGAAAACTAAACAAACCCTAGGTAGAGAACTACAACTTCAATGATTTCTACCATTATCCTTGATTCATTTAGTTCAACTGAAAGAGAGAAAATGACATACATAAACACATGTAAAACTTGAATTACAGAAGAAGAAACAATACCAAATCAACTTGCCACAGGAATCCCACAAAATGCTGGAAACCATGGTCTATTCCTTTGCCAAACTGCAGAGATGAATGTACAATGCTACTCAAAAGCTTTCACAAGACTCCAACCTTGAAAAATGACTGAAAAATTACTAGATATAGACAAAAAAAATCTAAAATCTAAACTAAGAACTGAAAAGTAGGCAGTGGAACAACTTGCCCCTAAAACCTAGGAAACTGATTCATTCAGTTCAAAACTAGTTTCATGATGTATAGACCTCCATGAGTGAATTTTCAACATTTTTACGTCAAATTCCATCCATTTACATCAAATTACATCATGATTTTGACTATGAGAGAATAAAAGTCAAACTAAGGAAAACTGGGTGAAAAATAGAGTTTTTTGGGCAAAAAAGTCAATTTTCCATCCTATGCGCTGCGCCTCCGTCCATATGTGTAGCGCCTTTTTGCAGCTGAGTTTTGAGAACTTCTCGTGCACCAAATTTTCTCCAAGTGGGCTTGTTGGAAATTTCAATTTGTCTACTTTGCATAACAGGTGGAATTTCTAAATTTGGTGTCCATTTACCCCTCCAATAGTGAGTTCTCCCAACACTGCTTCCTGTGTGGCCAAAAAGGGGCAGAAAGGGCATTTTTTAAGTGTTTTTTACTCTTTTGGAAGCTCAAAACTTTGAGTTTTCCTCTAAAGGAGGTCCCTAGCAAAAGCACGTGCCAGGTGGTGCCTTGCACCAGGCAGAAAAACCTGTGTTTTGCTCCAAAAATTCAAAATTCACCAAAAGTATCCCAAATTTCTTGGAATTTGGGCTGAGTGCCCTGAATCAAGTGCTATGTTGGGCTAAGGAAGCCTTAGCCAAAATCTTGAGCTTGTCTTGCTCTTTGCTCTTCCTCAAAGCCTTCCTCAACTTGGCCTTCAAAATCCTAATTCTTGCTTTACAACATTTGTTTCTCACCAAATATTGATAGGCTATGTCCCTCAACATATTTTTCTCTTTTTTGGCCTTCTCTAGCATCATTTCGAAGTGCAGATTTGCCCTCTCAAGCCAAGATTCATTATCAGCTTCAATTTCTTGTTCAAGTGGTGTCAATTTGATTTTCCTCCTCTTGGCAACTTGCCGATTTTATCTTATATTTTGGAGCTCCATGATGGTCTGCTGATCTTCTAACTATTTGTTCCTCTGTTCAAGATAGATTATTATCCACTTAGCTCTTTCTAGGTTGAGAGACATGTCATGAATGTCAGCTTGCTATTCCTGAATGATCTCCTTGAGCTTTGAGCTTTGGGAGCCCAAATCAGTATCATCATCCTGAATGAGAAAGAAGTCTCTCTCTTGACCTTTTAAAGGCCCCTCATCATGCAATGGCTACTTACACTTGTCCTGTACCTGTTTTCTTGTCGAATGAAACGAGAGCCCTTGGACCTCAGGTGGAGATAGTACTCATTTTGCTGCTGCAAACAATCTCCTTGTGCCCTTTTGGTAAGTGACAAACACTAGCACACTAGTGGCTTGAGTCTCATGCACCTCTTGCTGATTTGAAGGCTCTCCTGCCTCATCAAAAACTAGTGGGGCTACTTGAGAGCCTGTGAAGACCTCATGTGAAATGAAGTCCTCGCATGAAACATTCAGTAAACTAAGCTAAAGCAATACCACAATCTTGATTAATGCAAAGTGATTGATGTTGTTATACTACTGACTAGGAGGTTTCCTTTGCACCAATGTGGTCATTTTCTCGATATTCTGACATACGAAATAGGGGAGGTTCATCATCCTCACCCTAGTGAAATGTATCAATAATATGATGTGGTAGGCATACAGGTGAGAAAATCTTCCTTCACAACTGAAATATTTAATTACGAGCTTCATCAATGGAGCATATGTGTCCTGAAGATACCTGAAAGGGAAAACTCTACTAATATGCCTCTGAAAACCAGCCTTGATATAAGGCTCATAATGTTCCCTGTCCATCAGCTGTCTCTTGTTCCATTTCTCACACACATTCAAAATACCTGTTGCTTCAGCTATAGATTCCAGTGTCAAAGTGAATGTCACACCTGCCAAATTGACCTGATCATTGTGAAGATGGAGGACAAACAATCTAGCCAACTCATGATGGTACTTGACTCTTTCCACCATCTCACAAAATTGATAGTAGGATTGATGTTTGAAGCATGCTATAGCCATTGGGCAAGCCAACAACTCAGTAAGTATAGTGGGCTCCTACCGGTTATGTTTTCCACCCTTGTGAGGTCTTCTTCATGCATGAATTTCATTAGAGGAGTCACTTATTGTTTCCTTGTTTCTATCATAAGATGAATCTGACTACAAGTTTGCTATTGTTTGATGTTTCTTAGATGAGTATGAAGAGATTTTATAGAGACAATAGGTATTTGCTGCTAAATAACAGGGATTTGATGATAGGGAATGTGAATGAGGGGTTGGGATGCTTCTTGTAGGATTTTTGGAAATGGCAGGGTTTGGGGAATGATATTTACGGGTTAGGGATGTTAATTAGGTTTTGGGATAAGTGAGGTTAGGGTTTGCAGTTTTGGGAATAGGAGAAAATGTAGGTGTAAGGGAAAAAGGGAAGGGGAAAAGAGGTGAATGAAATTGTAGTGAGGGGATGTGAAAATGATAAGATGGGAATTAGACAACAAACTATAATTTTGCAAACCCTAGACAAATTTCTCAATACAACTGTGCAAGGAACTAGGGTTTTATTTTTTACCTATTGAAACATCATGAAGACTGATGAAAACCCTTGCAATGGAAATATGGAGATGTTAACTTACTTGTGGAATGAAGAATTTGCAAGTTTGGAGCTTGGAGGAGGCAATTTCGATGAGTTCGGGTTTTGGAGGCAAGTGCGCCATGCCAACTAATAGGTGCACCACGCCTCACTAGTGCATTGCACTGGTTATAAACCCAGTGTGAAATCTGCATTGTATGCGCTGCGCTGGCCAAGTGTGCCACGCCTTGACCCAGATGCGACATTCCGAGCAAGCTTTGCAAATTTTGCTGCGATTTGCCCTTCTTCACCTCCAAACGCGATTTTTGCTTTGTTCACTCTTTCTTTTTGGCACAAATGAAGTCTTCCATACAAATATCACTTTATATACCAATGACTTTGATTTTTCACTTACAAAAAAAATCCACTTTTCCAAAGTTTTCTTTTCACTTGTTCTTTAAAACTCTGTTTTGGCAGTTTGACTTGTTTTTTGCTTTTTGATGGACTAATGCTTTGAATTTTTTACTCTTTTGTAGGAGATGGAGTGAAGGAGCTTGGCAAGGTGACCAGCACTGCATTCCAGACTTGTTACATATAGGAAAAATGAAGTTACATGAAACTTTATACATAAAACAATAAAACTTTGTTTTTCCTCAAAACAAGGTTTTGAGGAAAAATCAATCATTGAGAATGTAATTATTGAAATTTTTGTTGCTAAGACTTTATTTGACATCCTCATGCACCTGCTGACCATTATTGAGCTTTTACAAGACCTTGAGGACAAACCCTAGACCTAATGAGACCTAAAACCTTAAAAATGACTTTTTGCAGATGTAAAGACAAAAAATGGCTGCAAATGACCTGAATGTATGAAATTGGGCCAACAGGTAAAGATCATGAGGGAAAATTTATAAAATTCCACTACCATCAAATGATCCATGATCCGAATGGAATGCAGATGATCGGATGAGAGACCTAAAATGGAATGCAACAAGAGAATTTTGATCACTGATGGAGGAATGAAGATACCGACACTAACAGAAAGAACAATAAAAAGAGTGATAAGCATCCCACTGGTTTGTCTTTTGTGCTGTAACATAATCATTCCTATAAATGAAATAAGAATTGATCTAAAAACCATTAAACTTGTTCTTGTTTAATATTTCTCATTGTTCTAAATTGCAGAGATGGATCATTCCTATTACATTTTCCAATAGAAGTTTTTGAATTCATTAGTAGGTGCGTTAAATTAAACCAAAATGTCTCTTGATCATTGAAGATAACAAGAGGAAAAATATTTATAGAAAATCTTATTAGGATCAAAGTTGCAACCTTATTTTGATAGTCAATTTATTGTCTCATTACATCTCCGATAAATGTGGGTGATAGTGACAAATTTATTGTGTCATTACATCTCTGATAAATGTGGGTGATAGTGACAAAGTTGAAATCCTAGAAGAGAACTTTGATTCAGCATTTCCATGTATCTAGATTTGATCAGTTCAAGGGGCCTCTAATTTTTTCCGAATCTATAATGGATTTGGAGTCCCCAAATATATTGATGATTGCACATTCGTTCTTCTTCTTGACGTGGCCAGCTAACCTCGTCTCCATTTTTGTTGATGCAAGAGAGACCCAGCCACTTGTCAAATCAGAAAACTCGCTATAATTTTACAATTAAGAACCTTCTTCCACAATGTGTCTTTTCAGTTTCCTTCACACAACGTGTATCCTTATGTGGGAGTGGCTCAAGACTTAGTTTAAAAAAATACTTTCTCCTCCATTCTCCCACTATTCCACCTTCGCACCAGCTATCCCATTTCCCTACAGCCTGCCCAACTATCATAGATAAATGCCTAGTTTGCACAGTGCAATGTGCATGTGGGTTGGAATCCCACGCCAATTTGAAATCAATTCACACAGTGCAAGGAGAGGAGGCTTTGAGTCCCACACTCATCTATGAATAAGAATTCGCAGGAGAAGGTGGATTTGAATGCCACATATGTATGCTCCCAGTTTGCATAGAGAAAATAGTAGGGGGCTTCGGTTTTTGAATGAGCATTCATGCACTTCATACAATCAGTTTAATATTTTCATACTCGTGAGCCTACTACGGCTTAGACGTAGCTTGGGGACTCGAAACCTGAAACGAAATCTACTGTCCTTCTCCTCTTGCAGAGTAAAAAACAAGGAGTATTTCCATGTCTAAAATCAATGGAGCCCATGTGCCATTAAACATTGTTTATTGTGACGTATCTTCCCCTTTTAGTAGAAACCGGGTAGTAAATTGTACAGGTTCAATTATCATTCATTGAGCATTGTTTTCTTTATATATTTTTCCTATTTTAGTAGAAACCATGAGTAAATTGTATACGTTCAATTACCTTTCAATGGAACAAATAAATGAAATGAGTCTATCCATCATTATCATATATATTAATGAAAATTAAAATGGAAATGTGAATTTAGAGGCATGCTTAATCTCCACTTGTATTTCACACAAGTTAAGGATTCTGAATGTGGCTTAAACTCAATATAACCCTTGTGGATATGGAGAGCATAGGGATGGAACCAATAAGCAATTATTGTTATATTATTTGGAAGGTGAAATGAATTTGTTCATAAAAACAATATAATTAATATTTTCTGGTGTATTTGGTTTAAATTTCGATGTTTTCACTTTTTATGTTTGCATGTTCTATAGAATCAAAGGAAACCATTCATCATTATGAGAACTTTGTTTACTTCCACAACAATTTTACTGGGAAAAACAAATTCGTTATCTTAATTTTTTATTTATTTTTTAATGTTATCCTTTCATTGATTAAAATAATAAAGAAAGTACATATTTCATGAATAGATTTGTTTGCTTCTATCACATATCATATCTCTCCTGATTGTTAGATATATATCTTAGATGTGTAACGGACCAAAATAAACATGTAGTTAACCAAGAAATTTATATTAAAGATGCAATTATCACTAATTAACTAGAAGTTGAAAATTATGGGTAGTACCCTTACCTGTGATTTCGGATGAAGTCTGTTAACTGCAACAAGGTTTTGGGGACAACTCTCCACCCAACCGTAGGATCAATTACGCAAGGTCATGCTACAACTGGCCACCCCCGAGCCCTCAATCAACGTACAACTGCCAGTAAATCCTCTGTCTCAGAACACTATTTTTCCAAGAGAATGAAAGATAGAATCTTGGAATGATGGATCCTCTCATCTTCCTCACCATCTATTAAATAGAGAAAACATTAGAAGGGGAACCACATGCACACACTCCGTGTGTCAACATGCAACTTACAAATTTCTTATTTTATTCTTTTGTTTTTACCTTTTGATAGTTTTTACTGATTTTTACTATTTTTCTTGTTTTATTTCTTTTGTATTTACTTTTTGATAGTTTTACTAATTTTTACTATTTTTCTTGTTTTATTTCTTTTATTTATATTTGTTTAGTTGCATGTAATTAATTTATTATTTCATTATTATTATCTTATTTATCTTATTTTTATTATTTATTATTATTTATTATTGTTATTGTTATTATTTCATTATTAAGAGACATTATATTTATTTTGTTATTTATTACTTCATGTAACAGTACCTGCACCCTTTGTTGAACTAGTATAACTAGTAGGAATTGAAAGTTTCACAACACTCGGGAAATCCCAAGGAATCTCTGCCCTTTTTCCCACTTTTGAAATTAGGCATAAGCCTCCTCGGTCTGTATCATAGTCCAAGGCTAGCCCCAAGACTCGTGCTTGACTTAGACCTCATTTGCCACAAGGCAGGCATCTGGAATGGTACTCAATGACTTTGGGCATCTCGCAAAGCTGGCCCACTCCCTTCACAACTACTAAGGCACACAACCCCAGGCATCAAAGTTCTTACACCCCCACCAGACTTCGGCATCCTAATGCAATACTAGGCACCTAGCCTATAACAACAGTCACTTGGCCTCCTCAAGATGGTCCCATAGCCCTTCAAGAGCTATCCGTTAACAGCTACACAAGACAAAGGAACCATTGGCATATGTAGTGTTGATTGAGTTTGTCCCCCACCCATAAGGTGTTACTTATTCTCCCTCATGCATATGGGCTCACACGAGATCATCAAATAAACCTGCCCTCTTAGCCCATTCGTGGAGTCCTGTCAATCATCACACCTCAACATGCAACCAATGCATTAGCTATACCATCATAGTATCATAGAAAATAATCCACATGCCAAATCTTGCATGTCATCATGAGAACATTCATCATTGTTAATCATAACATAACGAACTGCATGCTCATGCATGTCATAAATTTTAATGCAACTATCACATGCTTCACCTCATTAAATACCATCATAAGATATAACATCAACATATTTACATCAAAGACATATCATTACTTCACATAATAAATGGACCACATGTCAATAAACCTCATATTATAGCATCATAATTCCTATTCCATGATATGCATATCATATGAGTATTCAACATTAAATACCTATCATCACGTAGTAAATGAATAAGTCAATATACCTCGACATAACATCATAATCATAAGGATACATCATCACTATGTGCATCATTGTATCACCAATCCTCATCTAACATTATAAACTAAACTGAAATCATAGTGTATGATTTAGATGTATCATAGTTTAAATAATAAGACATGATCTAGATGCTCCATAAAAGTATCTACCTTAGCTAAGTTATGCACTCCTATCTAGTTAATCGAATAGATAAGGATGGTTATTAAATAACATCTGCATCTTTGCAAGTTGCTGACCCTGGCTATATTGGTCCCACTGGACCTTGACTTGCTCAAACTCACGATTCCTAAGTCAATGACCTTGATGGTCTAGTATACAGAATGGTTCGACCGGAAGGATTCCCTCATTGGGAATTCACAGATTCCAAAACGGTGGCTTGGTGCTCATCCTGACGATGGTTTACAATGGCATGAATTCGATCTTGGGTCTGTGGTTTTTCTGCTTTTTCTTGATATCTTTGTTGTCTCAGCCCAACCTGATACTTTTGGGCAATCCCTTTTATAATGTGGACCCCCACATTCCCAACATTCTAATTGATCTTGATCCCCTATTTGTCCTTGTCCACCAAATCCTCTACCCCCACCATTTTTTCTTCTCATGTAGGGGTGACCCCTACGTCCTTATTGAGGTAGCCCAGAAGTTGCACTGGAAATCCGAGAAACTTTGTTTTGTCTTCCCTGGAATCCATATGGGTGCCCCCTTGATCTATTTACCTTTATTGTGGGGTGTTCCTTCATTGTATTTCCATCAGCCGCCATTCACTTTTTCATATTTATCGTCCTCAGGACTTGTTTGGCTAAACTAGTGGTTACTACCATAGTGGTGGCTTTCCACATGACGACTTCTACTTGAACCAAGTGATGGAGTCCGTGCAAGAATCTTTCAGCTTGATGTTTATCATTTGCCATATAGTCCATGTGATGGACTAATGCATAGAATTCAGCTTCGTAGTCCTCGATAGATCTACTCTTTTGTTGCACTGCATGGAAATCCCCTACTTGTTGGTGTTTGTACTCCTCTCATAGGTACCTAGTTTGGAAGGCTTCCTCAAACATTTCCCAAGTGACTTGCAATGGGGTGACTTGCTTCATTGTTTCTTCATTTACCCACTAGAATAGACTGTCTTCTTTTAGTAGACTCATTGATATTTGGGCCTTTTCCCTTGAAGTGTATGCCTTAAAGCTAAGTGCTCTTTTGACACCAAATACCCACGCTTCTACTTTTGAACCCCCCCTCTCGTCCTGTAACCTCTGGTAATTTGGATTTTTTGACTTCTTTCATAATATCGAGGGTTATTTGTCCATCTCTAGCATTGATTTGAGAATTTAGGTCTTGCCTCTTTTTTTATTCCAACTACCTTCCTTTGCCTTGATCATTTCCTTGATCTTGTCCTTGGTTTGTGACCAATCCTTAAAGATATTTGTCATTTCCCCAAGGGAATGTAATATAGCTTGCTTAGCTGGGGTTCCAATCTTTGTAGTGGCGGGAGGTGGGGTTTCCACCTTAGGGTTCTTTTGGGTTTGAATTTGACGTTTAGGAGCCATGATCTCACTTGTGTTTAATCAAGTTGAATTTTTACATCACTTCCAATGTTATACTTACTCATGTGCCAAAAGCGAAAATAAATCTAGAATATACCCTGATTTAGAATATGCAACATATTCCACCCAATTTATTTTCCATTCACCCAAAGTTATTTGAAACCATAAATTATCAATAACCATTAATTTTATAGTATTATATGATGTCTGAATAAAACTTAGAAAGTTGTCTTAACATAAAATCAAAATTTGAATGAATATAGAACTTGAATCCTGAAAAGAAAATTTATTTGCCACTGTCTTTTGAAATTATATGTCACACCATTCACATATAAATTTGATGGACCATCACAATATTAAGTCTACAAATTCATGACCTTTATGTGCCAGGATAGGTTGAAATTTTGTGTTGTAGGGTGAAATATTTTGAGCGATGTTATGTAAAATTAAATTGACTCCTTTTCACAAAATAAAATAAATCGTTATAACAAATTTATTGAATGTATCTCGAGATTCTAATGGCCATTAAATGATTCCTCTAAGGGGCTTTACAAAATAAAAATAAAAAATTAACAGCTAGCCATATCAAACAACCAAAGAGAGATTCCAACATAAACACACCATAAATAAGAAGAGACACTGCCACCTGATCCATAACCAGATTAGATGACTAGGAAGGTTATCCCTCCCCAAAACACAGAATAATATCATTTTATTAATTATATGTCCTGCCTGCAAGCGCACCTGCAAAAGAAACACCAAAGATTTAATGGCTACCAGGTTTTACATTCATCAATTACCTTTTCACTTGTAACAAAAACTTCTTTAAGAGTGAGGATTCAAAATCGAATTGAATCCCCGTCCTTTGAGACCTACTATGCACAATTTTCCATCAATTTACCACTACAGATTTTGCGGTCTCAAAAAATAAATGTCCAAGATTATACCATGTCAATGCTCTCTAATCCTCTTGAAGATAAAATCCGAAGCCTGCGTTAAATAAACCGCGTCTGAATTCAGCGGTAACTTTCGCGTGTCTTTATTTCTGGATTATCCCTTCATATACCATCATCATATGAAAAAAGGCCCCCTGGCACCTCTAATTTCAATTGCAAGTACCAAATGCCCAGTTCTCCATAAAAGGAATTTATGAGCGATAATAACAACATAAATATCGATAATAGTTAAATAATTCCAATAAAATTTCAAACACAAAATTTAAAATAATTCAATAATATATTTGAAAAATAGTGAAATAATTTAACATAATTTAATGGAAAGTTTGAAATAGCTACACTTTAAAAATTTATGTTAACTAAACTATCCCTAATTTTCTAATATCTCAAAACAAAGATTTTGGTTTTATAGATGAGGACTTTAATTAACGCTTACTCTAAATGCATTATAATGAATTGTAATATGTAATTGAATAGCACAATGTGAAAACCAAATAAATAAAACCAAGGAAGACGAAAAGGATGACTCTAGGAAATGAGATAGTCCACGTCCTAGGCGGCGATTGCACAGAGTAGATCAATGAACAAGAAGAAAGGGATGGGAAATATTCAGAGAATAAACTATACCATATGTAGTGCACTCGCAAGGGCTGATAGATTCTATGTACTAGAACTTATAGTTTGGTATCCAAATCTAGGTGAGCGAATTCAATGGAAACTTAATATAAGAGTAAACGTCATTTTATTGAATAAAGTTTTTGTACAAAGAAACTATCTATGCTATCGAAAACTTTTAAAAATAATCATCTTCAATATTTGAATCCATTTATGCATGTCACTATTGGATCAATTTAAAGTTTAATGATGATATTTGAACAGTGAAACAAGAAACATCATGTAGAAGGAAGCTTCTAATTGCAAAAAAAAAAAGTTGTAGAAAGAAAATATCTGATTGATGTGCAAATGGCAACAACAAGAAAGAGGAATGCGTGCTTAGAGAATAATGATTATCAACGTTTCACAAGTATGCAATCTCCTTTAAACACAAAAATATATAAGGAATGTTTAAAGAAGCAAACATCAATTTAGGTGCAAAGGCCGATTATTCTGAGGAATCTCAATTGCAGAATCCTTTAAAGAGAAGAGTAAGTCCACCAAGACAAATCAACGACAAATTTCTATATCCTCTAGTGATATAACTTGTAATTATCTTTTTCTTAAAATAGTTACTAGCTATTGAATCATCGCACTATTCCCCTATTGCAAAATCGACTCCAAATGCAGTGGCTTGAAACAGAATTTTATGCAGTTATTCTCTTTTAATTCAGCTCCATCGGTAGCAAATCCAGAGTATTAAATCTCCATTAATCTAAATTTCCCAGTGTCGTGCCCTCAAGCTTCATTGTAAAGTACATTGTGGTTCTATGTCGTAGACTTGAGCTTCGAGTTAAAGCTCTAGCAGGAGCTTGTCCAATGCACCCTTTTCTATCACAAAATCTCTCAATTATTTAACACCTTGAAGCTCAAGAAATAGATTGAACCCTAGGCCTTCAAGTTCAAAATGAAATCCGAAAATAATATTTAAATTCCACAGAAAGTTCGTTCTAGAGAACAAGAAGCATACTAAAATGTAAAGCATGTGAAAGATCGAGATTCTGAATGAACAAAGTGCAGGCACTTACATAAAGAATAAATTATTCTAACAGAGATCGGAAGCCATGAGAATGGAACTCTTGAGCTTTGCAAATAATGGAATTTTCGGCATTGATCTCAAAGCACCTCTAACTAAGCTTTAAATGTCCCCCAACGCTAATTATTTTGGCAACGTCCTACAAAATTTAAAGCATCTTCGACTAAATCCGAACCCAAAAAAAATATACATGGTTAGTGTTAAAATTAAACCACCAGGTGCACCCTGGAGGTTTCACACAAATTCTCCCAGAAATTTTGCATAAACATAAAAGCAAAGTTCAATTCCTCTGAAATAAATGCAATCTTTAAAAGAAAGACAGATTAGTATGCAAGCTTAACCTCTAGTGCACTTCATAATTAACCAGTTCAATTTAGAAACCGACTCTCCTCAAAGGCTCTAACACAAAACAAGCACTCAATGATCTTTATCGCTGATCTAGCATAATAACAGATTTATCATTGATCATGGATGTCAAGCATGTTGGCTACTCACAATGAATATTCATGTCCCTAACAGCTTGCCATTGAGTTAGATTTGCTTTTTAGCTTCTTCTTTTTTTGAAAACCATGAAATAAATAAAAATTACATGTACAACGAGGGTTTGTAGACAAAAAAGGGACATGCGGCCTCCCTGAGGTAACAATCTTGTAACTTTCAAAACAAGTTGAGTTAAAACAAATTCGATAGGCCCATAGGTGTTAAGGGTTGAGCCTGCTCTGATACCATATGTAACGGCCCAAAATAAGCATGTAATTAACCAAGAAATTTATATTAAACATGAAATTATCACTAATTAACTTCAAGTTGAAAACTATGGGTAGAACCTTTACCTGTGATTTCAGTTGAAGACTACTAACTGCAACAAGGTTTTGGGGATGACTCTCCACTCAACCGTAGGCTCAATTGCGCAAGATCGTGCTACCACTAGCCACCCCAAGCCCTCAATCAACGTACTATTGCTAGTGAATCCTTTGTCTTAGAACACTATTCTCTCAAGAGAATGAAAAATAGAATCTTGGAATGATGGATCCTCTCATCTTCCTCACCATCTATTAAATAGAGTAAACAGTGAAAGAGTAACCACATGCACACATTCCATATGTCAACATGCAACTCACTGCTTTCTTGTTTTATTTCTTTTATTTATATTTATTTAGATCATATAAATTATTTCATTATTATTTATTTATTTATTATTATTTATTATTTTATTTATGGTTTAAAATTTAAATTTATTATTTATTATTAAATGACCTTACAAAATGTCCCCATATTTATCGTTTTCACGGTAAAAGCAAGTGTGATTATATCCTTAAAAATGCTTTGCCATTCATGCTACATGACTTATACGAAAAGCATTGGCTAGTAGCAAAATACTAAGACAAATTTTACCCAAAATATCAAAAAGTTCATTGCTTCGAATATGTCCAATGAGTGGTAGAAATATCCACCATTCGTTATCTTAGTTACTAATTTAACAATTGAAATGCTAAAGTTATTACTAATTTATGCCAAAATTATTACTAATTTATTAATGTTTCACTGCAATAATGATTCTTTTATGTTAAATATATCTGAGTAATTATTTTCTCAACCTATTTATAGTGTCAAAATAATTAGTTATTTAGCATTTGTTCTTATGGGGGTTTAATAGTTTCGAAGTATGCATTGTTTTGTATTTACACTAAAATTTTAAAAGTATGTGAGAATTGTATCTTATTGATTGGGTTATATTGCAAACAACACACATATTTTTGTATTATTATGAATCTTAATTTTAAATTTTATAAAATTGAATTTTTTTACAATTTAATTAAAAATAAAAATTTTGATTTCTCACTTTAATATGAGAAATTAGTTTTTCTTAATCATGTCAAAAGTCTTTTTTTCACTATTTCAAAAACTAGAATTATATATCATGTCAAAAGTCTTTTTTTCACTATTTCAAAAACTAGAATTATATAGCAATGATGTCTCTCCGCATTTTAAATCCCTAAAAGAAGTGTAAATAATTAAAATCCAAAGGTTTTCTTAAATCAATTATTTTTGTTTTAATTGATTTTTTATTTACTCAACTTAAATGTGATAAAACAAAAATTGGCTTTTTAATTTGGTAAATGTAGTAGAGTCATTATTCTAAATTTCTAATATAAAATAATAAAAGAGTGAGAAAAGTTATAAGATATATTTTAGAAACTTTTTAAGTTAGAAAAAATAATTAGTTTATTTATTTTTTTATAAATCTATGAAAACTTTAAATGTAATAATACATTTACATATTACTGAAAATATGATTATCATAAATTGCATTTTATCGCATAAAGGAATCTCAATTTTGCAATATTTTAATTGAATATTCTTTAAGTTTCATGCCAAAGAAGTTTGGAATTATCTCATTTTTTTCATTTGAGCATATTGGGATTATAGATTGTACTCATTGAGTAGAATGATGTATGTGTAATTTGAAATGGTTTCACTTTACTCATTGATGTAAATGTCATTTTTTTGTTTATAAGATCCATGAATAAGGTTTAATTTTATGATTAATTAATTCTAATTGCAAAATTTAAGATGTAAATTAGATACATGAGGGTTTCAAATTTTTCATATATAAAATTTTCAAAAAAGAATTGATACAGAAATAACCACATGTAATTATATATGTGCAATGTGTACTATGCATAAATTTGTTAAGCATGTCTTTATTCTTTATTAATAACTTTTTTCCAAGGAAAAAAGTGGTAACCTTTTATTTAAAAAATGAAAAGTTACACATTGCATATGCATTAAAGCATTTCCAGAAGTTGCCCATTGGGCTCGTGTGCTTTCGCACACAATGCAACGTAGTCAGGCTACCGTGCATTAAGTAAGAATGAGAGAAAAGAATAAGGAAAGGAGGAGAGGTTAGAAAAACTGAATCCCAAGGGTGAGTAGAAAACTCACACCTCATGTTTTTCTCCCCTTCTTCTTTTCAACCTTGCGCCACTCTCCTTGTGTGGGCTCGATCGAAGCTAGGACTAGCTGTGTTTCTGCTTCCTGTGGAGCTGTATCCTTATCTGAGTCTGAAGTGTCTGAGGGGTGTTACCGTTTGATCCCTCCCATATTTAGATCCTTGCTTGTCTTATCTACCTGATTTGAATGGAGTTGTGAAACCTTGTTGGCTGTTATGTTTTCCTTTTGAGTCTCCTTTCCTTGGTTATGCTCAGTATTCTCTGTGGGGTTAACTTCCTCCTCTGCTTCTGATTCATCGTCCTCTGAATCAGGAGGGGGGAACTACCACCCTTTCCTCTGCTTCCCTTTCTGCTTCTTTTTATTATTTGCTTTTTTGACTTCTGGGTATGTGCTTTGCAAGTGTCCTGTCAGCCTACAGTTCCTGCATCTGAAAGCAGTGTTTTCGTAGTCTAGTCCTTGCAGCCATTTCTGTTGCTTATATACCAGCCTTATGCTTTCTGGCAGTCCTTTACTTAGATCTACTTCCACACAAATGCATGCAAAAGTGTAGATCCTCTCATCAGTCCTTTCTAGATCTGTTTTGATGTATTTCCCTATGTTGTTCCCAATTCCTTCCAAAACTCGTTCGCTCCAAAGGTGAAGAGGAAGGTTATATAGCCGCACCCAGACCGACATTTTGGAGACAGTCATTTTGTTTGGATCAAAATTTGGAAACCATGGGGTAATAAAGAGACCCGAAGTTCCCCAAAACCAAGGCCCTGAACTGATGATTATATTTCTGACTTCCGTGGATGCAAATTTTACTATGAAAAACCCCTTGGAGCATAGATGTATATCACATTACATGGTCCAGTTGGTGAATATCCAGTGAAATAGATCCATTGGCTTTGGCCAAAAACTGTTAAATCGGCAGATTAGGGCTTATGTTTCATATGACTTGACGTAATCTTCAAGTCCTGTAGAATCAAGGTTTAGGGTTTGGGTTTGCCCTAACTGATCTACTATGTATGGCCTAGGTGTATATCCACCTTGTTCTGGAGGAGTCCCTAGATCTCTGTTACCCTGTAAGATGTTTTTGTAGGAGGAAACTCCTTTGGACTGATGTTGAGCTGCTGTCCTTTTCCCCTTATCTCCTCCTGAGGAGCTGGGACCCTAGGGTAGAGCACCTCCTCTCAGCCTAAAGTTTAAAGCAATGGATGTTTTTGGGGTAATATCATAGTTTCTTAGAGTTCTGTCATCTTGTAGGGACCACCTACCACTGACCAAATGTTGGATCTGAACAGGGGATCCCATCAGTGCCCATATTTTCTCTTTCAACTGCATTATGGTGCTTTCTGCATGTACCCACACTAGTTTGGTTTCCCCACATGAGGTTTTATAAAAATTTGAAAACGAAGTGATTTTACCTGTTGTCTGAGTTCTGGCTGTGAACCTGCTCCTCCTAGCCTGGTAGCGCGCATATATCCTTTTTGCTGTCGATCTGCCTTAGGGATCATTTCTGTGTGCTCTGGCTGTAAGCGATCTTCCGGATCTGACCTTATATAGGGTCGTTCTTCCATTTTCAGGTCTAGATCTACAAACCCGATGCTCGATCTATGCTCGTTGCCACAGATCTGGGGGTATATCACCCGATCGGGGCTCAATGAAGGATGTTTGAGCCTATGGGTGTCAAGGAACGCAACAATATAATACAGATCTGCAAAAAACAAGATTATTCCTTCATACCTGTGGCAAGATCGGCTGTTTTCCGTCCTGAGGGCTCTGTGTTTGCTACAGACTACGATTTCATAGAGCGTGATCTCAGTGCCTTTGACAGAGGTCTTCTACGCCTCATGCAACATTGTGTTCAACAGATCTGACATATCTGATTTTGTTTCAATGCTTTCCTCCACCAGATCTAAAGCCGATGCGATTGTAGACCCTTCTTGTTCATTTATGGCTGTAAAAGTGTTGACCCCAGTATCGTTATCCTTGACACACTCTGCAATCCGGATTTGGTGAACCTAGGAGCCATTAGGTCATGCTCTCTGCGTCACCAGATTCAAACTCACTACCTTCACGACCTGCATATGCCCCGTGGACCCGGGCTGTAGCTCGTTCACCTTCACGAGCACGGGCTTCTTCAGACTCGCCTTCGCCATAGCCATTTTTCTCCTTTATTAATAACTTGTAAAACACCAAACTCATATTTACCCAAAATAATGTTTACATTAATTTACTTTTACTATTTATGACTAGTAGTTTTGAAACTTAAATTATTAGACTATAATAGGTAATATTTCAAATACAAGAATACAATCTAAGAAAACATGTTTATGGTTCAATGGTATCCTTTTTGGGGAAAAATCAAACAAGAATGCACAAAAGATTGCTTCTATTAAAAGAAATTTTTGGACAATGAGTGCACAAAATGCATTTAATGTAATAAAATATGAAAATATGGTGTAAGTATAGTGTAATTAAAATGGAAAATAATTTTATAAAATGTGCCACAATTAAAATAATACATGGGACATGTTATGCATATTTAATATAGGTATATTTTCAAATTAAGAGATTCCAATAAATATTTAAGTAGTTGAAAGAAATACATATTTACAAAATTTCAGTAAGAAAGGTATGCAAATTTTACCTAGACTTTGATTGACTACATGATATTTACGTAATCCTGAACCTTGTAATGGTTCAAAACATAATAAAAACAAGTTGAACATGGTATACCTTGTAAGGTATTCTTCCACTAATCTTCACTCACTATCCCAAAGAAGGTAAACATACAAAACATTCAAAGAAAAGAGAGATATGTGAACTTTCATTGATTACAAGGTATTTGTAAAATCCTCAAAATTCCAGTACTTCAAAATAGAGGAACTACTATAACATCACAATCGTAGGATAGCTTCTACGATATTTTTCCATCAATATTCGGTTACAATCCCAAAGACAACAAACATATGAAGCATTTAAAGAAAATAAAGGTATGTGATTTAACTAGACAACTTATTCTATCAGAAAAATATTTCAAGTGGTTCTAGACAATGGCATTCTAATGTATATGCCAATCATTGTAGGCTCCAAAAAGTTGAAGAAAATTTCTCACTAGTTTATTTTATCAAGCAGCCAAACAATAAAAAATTCCTTTCTTGTATTCATAACCATCTATAGTTAGGGTTGGGATTTTTCATGCTTCAGTCCTTAATCAATATTACAATTTTAGATCATATAGACTATCCTTGAAAATAAACACAAGACTAGATCCACATGTGAGAAATGGGTGACATGTCATCCACTTAATGCCGTGATGGTCAATAGGATAGGTCAAATTGTAGGGGGGATAACTAATTGAGGTTATTTCCTTAGCTTTGGAATCATTTTAATATGTAGAATGTCTTCTAGGAGTTGATATCTATTATTGTTTTTTTATTACAAAAGGCATCAATGTATGCCTAAAATCATCCTTGTATGTTTCTTATCGTAAGTTAACAAACTAGGAATCACCCATAAAATAGGCCTTGCAAACCAATTCCTTCAACCTTTCCTCTTAAAAAGTACAAAGTTAGATGAAACATTATATTATCAATAACAATTAGTGACCATACCTTTCTAGTTGGTTATAAATGCTAGCATCCATTTAAATAACCAATATTTACCATGTTGCTATTATAACTTTTGAGCTCTATTATACGTCCTTAATCTATAATAAATCAAAATTTGAACCTTATTGCTTCCATAATTATGTAATTTAATGTGTGATTCTTAACTTCCTGCAATGATAATAGCTTTGGAATCTAGTGACGGAGAACCATGTTGTGTTGGGATGAAACTAAGATGGCTTCTATCCTCCTTCCGTCTCCTTTATTTCCCATGTACATGGACCTACTTCTCTTTCTAGTTATCTACCTGATGATGGACTGCTTGCTGGTGCTAATGATCGTGGAGCTGTGGTTTATGGCCCACTCAATCTTTTCGGAAGCCTTTTAATCAATTTACCGTGGATCTTCATTAAATATAGCATCATGCAATATCTGTGAGAGCTCCCATCTGCCATTCTTCGGATCGGGCTGGAAGCGCTGAAGAGTGTTGCTCTGCTCCCATGCGCTGCACGATGTATCAGGTTATTTTATCAACTGTCACACCTCCTAAAACGACAGAACTATTAAATTCTCAGTCGCTGAAACTAAACCTTCCGCTCTTGGACTCGGGCTGCCATTCAAGTTTCATTTCCAACAAACCATGTTTAACATGAGTGAGATTCAAGGACACGTCCTGAAATAATCGACCATCATTTTGCTGGACGATCCAACTATCTTTAGCGAGGTTGTTATTACTGGATTGAGGCGCTGCTTTCTTTCCATCTGTCTTCTCTCGAATAAGAGGCTTTAGGTCAATTTTAGCTTCACCAAGGAGTCCTTTCATTTGAATTTCAGTGCTTTATCCTCATCAAACACTTCCTGCAAAATCCGAACGAACGATTCCTTCACATCCTCACAAATACCCACATATAACAAAGACACAATATTGGATCACAATATATAACCATTAAACGGTATTAGATCGCCATCGATCCAGTAAATGGTCGATGGTCGATCAATAAGTTCGCAACACTCAATTACAAACCATACACACACAGGCGTTTACAACAATAAAACATATTATCATATATTATGCAAAACAGTTACATACTAAGACCTTTCAGCCTTAGAAGCGAGCTCACGCTCGACTACATTTTACTCACGCAGTTTTTCCTCACGAAAACATATATCTCCCACACCCTATCACATTACATTTATATAAGATGCATCAGGAAGAATTGATAAGATCTTCTCCTAGTTTTTCTACAATGAAAGCTCTTCAAAAAGCGTGCATGGTTGTATCCATCTTATCCACTTTAAATCTGCTTTAACTTATCCGCTTTAAATGTATTTTCCTGCTTTAAAACAAACTTTTCTTTTGTTCTGATCCTCTGGTCCACGTTTCCTTGCTTTGTTGCTGGTTGCTCCCGCATCAGACTCCCGAGGCACAAAAATTTATGACCTCCTGGTCATATGCTTCTACTGGTCTTTAGCAATTTTATCCACTGCATTCCTTCACTGCAGCCAACCTCTACAGTAACAGCCTCCTCTGTTACGCGATACCTCACCAAGCCCTCCGCACTCGGTCTTTTGGCATCCTCTAGGTTGCTGCAAATCTTCTCACCTTCCGCTGCCACTACCTACACAAAATATAAAGACCATACCTATTCATACTTCATTAAGAACTGTACCTCCTTCCACAGAATCTTTTACTGCTCTGATACCACCTGTGATGGACTGCTTGCTGGTGCTAATGATCGTGGACCTATGGGTTATGGCCCACTCAATCTTTTCGGAAGCCTTTTAATCAATTTACCGTGGATCTTCATTAAATCTAGCATCATGCAATATCTGTGAGAGCTCCCATCTTCCATTCTTCGGATCGGGCTGGAAGCGTTGAAGAGTGTTGCTCTACTCCCATGCATTGCACGCTGTATCAGGTTATTTTATAAACTGTCACACCTCCTAAAACGACAGAACTATTAAATTCTCGGTCGCTGAAACTAAACCTTCCGCTCTTGGACTCAGGCTATCATTCAAGTTGCATTTCCAACAAACCATGTTTAACGTGAGCGAGATTCAAGGACACGTCCTAAAATAATCGACCATCATTTTGCTGGATGATCCAACTATCTTTAGCGAGGTTATTATTACTAGATTGAGGCACTGCTTTCTGTCCATCTGTCTTCTCTCAAATAAGAGGCTTTAGGTCAATTTTAGCTTCACCAAGGAGTCCTTTCATTTGAATTTCAGTGCTTTATCCTCATCAAACACTTCCTGCAAAATCCAAACGAACGATTCCTTCACATCCTCACAAATACCCACATATAACAAAGACACAATATTGGATCACAATATATAACCATTAAACGGTATTAGATTGCCATCGATCCAGTAAATGGTCGATGGTCGATCAATAAGTTCGCAACACTCAATTACAAACCATACACACACAGGCGTTTACAGCAATAAAACATATTATCATATATTATGCAAAACAGTTACATACTAAGGCCTTTCAGCCTTAGAAGCGAGCTCACGCTCGACTAAATTTTACTCACGCAGTTTTTCCTCACGAAAACATATATCTCCCACACCATATCACATTACATTTATATAAGATGCATCAGGAAGAATTGATAAGATCTTCTCCTAGTTTTTCTACAATGAAAGCTCTTCAAAAAGCATGCATGGCTGTATCCATCTTATCCGCTTTAAATCTGCTTTAACTTATCCGCTTTAAATGTATTTTCCTGCTTTAAAACAGACTTTTCTTTTGTTCTGATCCTCTGGTCTACGTTTGCTTGCTTTGTTGCTGGTTGCTCCCGCATCACTACTATGTTCCCATGCAACCCTAATGCCCCATGATTTCTTATATTTTGAAGGCCTATACATTTTACAATTTTCATTACCAAAATCCAATAAAAACTTAACACAAATTATAGTCTAATCAATGATGGAAGGACATATGCCATAAATACACACAAGGATGATGAAAAAATATATTTAGTCATTAATGATCAAACTAGAATAAACATGGGTATCATGAAGAAGTTTGTCTCATTATTTCCTGAGAAAAGGAAAGCAGCAAGGAGAAGGAAACAACTTAGAGATGAAGGCATTATTGAAAGGATGCAGTGACAAGCAAAACTGACAATTACAACAATTGGTTGAAACATATAAGGAACTGTTTCAAGAACCTCAAGGACTACCACCCAAGGGAGGGGTTGAGCACAATATTCAATGGTTTTTGAAGTAACCATTTCCTAACATTTGACTGTATAAGAATTTGATCATTGAAGTAAAGGAAGAAAAAAGGGTATCTACAACAGTTGTTGGAGTAGGGATTCACTAGAACCACTACATCACCATTTGGTTCACCAATGATCATGGTGCTAAATAACAAAGAAAGTTGGATAATGTTAATTGATGACCATGCTTGAATAAAATTGCCATAAAAAATACATATCCTCTACTATGGATTGATAACTTTTCAGATCAACTATAACAAGCTAAATTATTTAGTGAGTTGGTCCTTAAACAAGCTTACCATGAAGTAAGAATCAATGTTGAATACATGTGGAAGGCAATCTTCAAAAGAAGGTTTGTATGAGTGTTTAGTAATAGTTTTACGTTTATGCGATAGAATTGCAACTTCATGATATTGATGAATGATGTGGTAGACCCTTTCATTAGCTCATTTATAATAGTGTATCTAGATAAGATACTAATTTTCAGTGATATATGGAAAATTCATTTCCAACATGTGATGCAAGAACTAAATATCTTAAGGAAGAATTAATTGATCACCAATTTGGGAAGACATCGTTAATATATCTTGGGCAGATGATCGATGGAAAAGAGCTAAGTGTAGATCTAGAAAAGATTATAACCAACCACCCAATGACATATTCACACTGGTGTGATAGAGGTCATGTCTTTCATGGGAATAACATAGAACTTGAGAAATTTCATCATAAACTTCTCATTAGTAACAACACATAACATGCCTTAACCACTAAAGAAAAGAGATTTCATTAGAGTAAGTGGCCACAAGAGGCATTTGAAAACTCAAAGAATATGATTAATTCAGCTCCTTTATTCACCATGCTAAATTGGTTATAACATTTTTAATAATGAACAAATTCAAGTGAATATGCATTTGGAGTAATGTTTATAAAACAAATAACACTAAGAATTACTATTCAAAATTGTTTAGTAGGTTAAGAAAATTCTAAAACATTGTAATACCTTGATATTACATAATGATATAACGATACATTCAATAATTAAAATTAGTTGATATATACACAATTATAACCACATAATAGAAAAATTATTATATATTTTCAAAAATATTAATTTATTTAATATGAATAATCATACATATATTATAATATATTAATCAAACCTATCATTTAATTTATCTCTATTAACAAACAAATTATTTAGAAAGTGTTAATTTTTAACTTTTTTTCATGTATTGATAATATTGAATCTTTCCTCTATATTTTTTCCACATCTACAACTTTATATATTCTATATGAAGAATTTACATATACTATCAATAGTGTAAATATTTATCGTGTCATTTGTAACAATTGGATGTGGGTGGGAGGATTCCATTCCCTCCTCCCAACCACCTAGGATAACCCTAATAGTTCTTCTATGTGTTTGTGTGTGTTATATTTCGGTTAGTTAGGGTGAACAATTATTATAATTATAAGGCTTTTTATTTAACTTTAATCAAAGAATTTGCTAAAAAAAAGTATATGCCAAAGCACTGCATGCTAATAGGTTTTTCTTATTAGATATTAGAGATTTTGTGAATTTCAAATTTGAATTTGTTTAGAATTTCTTTGGGTTACCTATGGAAAATTAAATTATTATAATTATAAGGCTTTTATTTAACCTTGATTAAAGAATTTGCTAAAAAAAGTATATGCCAAGCACTGCATGCTAATTTGTTTAGAATTTCATTGGATTACATGGAAAATTAGATTTACATAATCTAGACCAAAAATTGTATGTTAAAATGGTTTGGTTGTTTAAAAGAATTTTGTGAATTTAAAATTTGAATTCATTTAGAATTAGATTGAGTTACATCTAGAAATTTTTATCAAATTTATATTATATAAAAACTATGATATTTTTGAAATTTCAAAGTAACTTGATTCCATTATAATAATGATAATAAAACCATTAAATATATGATTAACTTAGTTCCAAAATATTTAAATATAAACTTCAAACTTTAGAAAATTTTGATTTATTAAAATTTAGACCAGATAATATAATTACGAGCTTTTATTTTATATTTATTAGTTATTATTATTTTTCAGCAAATAATTAAACATTTAATATATAAAATTATTTACTTTGACTTTTCAAGCACTTTCAGATGTATTACTCATTAAATGCATTATTTTCAAAATTACATATTTAGTTATTATTTTATTAAAACTAATTTGTAAAGTAAATTTTTGAATATCAATTATCGAGAGAAAATAATTCAATTAAATGAAAATGAGACTGTTGCTAACAACAATGTTGGTGAAACGACATTTTATCCCCTAACTCAATCTCCGCATTAGGCAGGCCAGTACAATAGACTGATATAACACGTCACACACTTGAAGAATAGAAAGTACAAAACATTTTCGGCGGCACAACTTTTTGGAATATCGGTAATGAACCAACGTCCATTTATGTAAACAGAGATGGAGAGGTGGACCCGAACAAACGAAGACGGAGAGTTGGTGTCGTGTCTTCTTTTGCATTCAAGGTGGCAGGCTCTCTCTTTATACTGGTGGAATACTTCGGTGATTAAATAGCATATCGTCTATAGGTTTGAATTCGAATACGTAACAGATTTGTCAAATAAAACTAATTAAGTTTCCACATTTGCATTACAGTCAATGCCTTATATGCCATTTATTTTACTTGAAATTTGAAACCAAATCGGAGTTTCCGTGTTAGAGCGTGACCCAAAAAGTCTAAATACAATTTCAGTCATGGGCACTCAGAATACAATTTCACTAGATGTATGAGGTAGGTCTGACGTATAAGGTAGGTATTTATTAGTTTGTTAAATTTACAATCAATTTTTATACGTGCTAAATATATTGTTTTTTATTTAGGATATATTGTTTTTTATTTTAGTTCAGGGTTGATTTTTAATTATTTTGAAATTTCTAAATAGATTTTATAAGGTTTATTAAATATTTGAAAAAAATAAATATTAAACTAAATATTTTGAAAATCTAAAATAAATTTTGAAATTTTTGAAATTTGAATTTTTATTTTCTAATTAATTCATTTAAATGAAATGACTAATTTCATGATGTTGAATTGAGATTTCTGTGGTCCATATTAAGATTGAGAAAAGTTTTTCGGCGTAAATCACATGATATAATATTTGTCGACACATTTCGAACCAACAAGTGTGGTTCATCGTCAAGACAAGTTGAAGAACCAGATCATCGCTACATATTAAATAGGGAGAGCAGATCATCCAACGGCTAGGTTTGACTAAAAACAACTATATTAGGATAGACTTGATAAACGGCTAAGATTGACCAAGAACGGTTAGTTTTGACTATTCAATATGTTTAATTAAATAATATTATTATAATATCCATTTTTAAGGTCACAACCCAGCTAGACACCAAATTGGTGTATGAGACCCCCTTGTTTGTGGGACAAGGGGACCCAACTCCACGCAAATTTGACTTCTAAGTCTACGAAAACATTCACTTTACTCTACCCCTCTGGTTTTGAGCATACCTACTATCGCTCGTATTATTACCTATTTATTATAATATAATATAATTATTTATTTTAGTAATTATTATTATTAATTTAATAAGAATTCATGTATATAAATATATGATATTATTAATAAAAACTATATTAAAAATTAATCACTATATTAATAATATGTTTAACTTATTAATAATAATATTTAACTTATTATATATTAATAAGTTAAGTATTAAATTAAAATTAATATATTAATTTTTAATATTATAATAGGAACCGGTATTAGGAAATTAGCAATAGTAAGGATTTAATATTATTGATTTAATAATAGTATTTTATTAAGGATGGGGTAGCTACTCAACATAGATTATTATAAAGGTCATCTAATATTGCTAATTAAATTATTTTATTATATAATTTAACCCATAAAAAAAGGAAAAAAAAAAAAGAAATCAAGGAAGAGTTCCAAAGAGGATCAAAGAACTAAGGCTAAAGAAAGAAGGTTAAAGGACAACAAGGGGAAGTCCCAAGAACAATTTATTAAAAGAGGGAGGGGAGAAAGAAGGTTAAAGGACAACAAGGGGAAGTCCCAAGAACAATTTATTAAAAGAGGGAGGGGAGGAAGGGGAGGAAATGAATAGGAGGCGATGGTTAGGACCCAACAACTAATGATCCTCCAACTGTCATCTCTATTGAGATTTCTTGGCCTTCTTTTAATCTCAATGGCTTCCCTAAATTTTCGGTGGTGGAACTGCGAAACTCTAGCAATAACATTGGCCTCCTTAATACAAACATGATGTTTGGTCTTCTCTGCATGCTCTACTAGTGCGGAAGACTTAGTTCTCCTATGCTTAAGATCAACTGCATGTTCACTAATTTTTTGATTAATGGAGTGTCTAGTCTCACCAATATAGGGGGTCCCACAACAACAAGGAATAATATAGACCCCCTTCATGTCCTTCGGGTCAATAGGATCCTTCACTGAACGGAGGGACTTACGAAAGGTGTTAAGGGGTCTAAATGTTGAGCGAACATTATCCCTCCTAAGATCCTCGCAATCTTATCAGTGGTCCCTTGAACAAAAGGTAATGGACCCCTGGGATTTTTTCTTTAGGTTCTTTTTTAACTTTTGAATTTTTTGAAGCCTTGAGGAAATCATTCTGACCAAGGTGTCTGCTATAACCGTTCTCAACAAAGACATTAAGGAGATGGGATTTTTCCTTCTCGAAGCTCTTTTCATCAGATATCCTTAGGGCCCCAGTAGCGAGTGTGTTGATGACACCCAACTTTTGAGCCAGGAAATGATGAGAACTAGCATAAGGAGATATTGCTCCGTATGCGTTTTCATCCGGAATACTTGGTGGGAGAGGGAACCATCAACATTATTGGAAATAAGAATATCAAGGAAAGGGAGGCAACCTTCAAATTCCTATTCCATGGTGAACTTAATGGTGGTGGATTGACTGTTGAGATGATGGATGAAGAGATCTAACTCATCTTGGCTATGTGACTAGATGACATTAGTGTCATCCACATATCTTTTCCAAAGCTTAGGTAGGAGGTGAGTCGAGGCCAGAGCCTTGGATTCAAAATCTTCCATAAAAAGATTAGCCACAACAGGGGATATGGGTGAGCCCATGGAAACACCATAGGTTTGCTCAAAACTAAACGTTCTTGGTTAATCTTAGTTGTTTATCAAGTCTGTCCTAATATAGCCGGTTTTCCAATATAGTCGTTTTTAGTCAAACCTAGCCGTTGGATGATCTGCTCTCCCTATTTAATGTGTAGCTATGATCAAGTTCTTCAACTTGTCCTGATGATGAACCACACTTGATGGATCGAAACGCGTTCACAAATATTATATCATGTGGTTTACGCCACAAAACTCTTCTCAATCTTAATTTCATGATGTTTAAAATTGAATTGTCCAAAAAAAAATTATTTAAAAAACAAAAAGTCAAAAAAAAAATCCTGTTT